>JACVBY030000480.1:600000-907371 GCA_017589505.3 Metroxylon sagu | reverse complement strand
ATCTTTTCCATCTCATCAGAGAATGTTTAAAATTCTTCAGTCTCATTACCACTTGATAACTAGGATAAGAATAGGTCATAGCCAACAAGGCCTCTTCAGTAGCAGTGAGAATCTAGAAAATCAGTCTACCAATTTAAATTTGTACAAGGTTGGCCCAACTTAGATAATTTTATCAATAGAGGACAGTAATAGCTGCAGCTAGAATTAGGATAATCTGCATAGACTTGGGGAATTCTTTGGCAATTCACACCACGACAAAAGAAATCTCTCTCACATCTACCATCAACTCTCCCCATACAGGAGAATGGTTATTCAAGAGCAAATAGAGCCAATATATATATATATATATATATATATAACTAATATTTTTGAGCTCACATTCAGCTATACATTGATTGAAATACATTTAGCTACAAATTGATTGAAATCCTTTAATTGCCAAGGAAACAAGTTTTCATCCGATCTACTCAGGAGTAACAAACTGAAATAAGCTCTCTAGGAAAGTCCATGGAATAGAAAAAAGTATCAAAGGCAATAATGTTCATAACACCCATGTTAGACAAGCCACCAATGCAACACTTGCCGAACAACTTTAGAATGATGGGTATTTGACATTTTTTTTCTCCACATCAGCCTGGTATCCATTGCTGCTAAATTTTGAAAAATATTTTGGACGTTATGAAGAAGGTTGAAAAACAAGCATCTCCAAAGGCTTAAAAGAACTCTGACTATTCAGTACCCACATAAATAAGCAGCATTCCTCTTAGGTTCAACATCAGTTTTCTTTCTTACAAACTTGGCACATCCAATTTCTAAAGCTTATGCAGTACATCATCCACCACGTTGTCCCTATTGTCATTATGAAGTGAGAGGATATCAGGAGGTTCAGATTTAGTTGACATGGAGGTATGGTTTCAGCAGTTGAAGGTTTGGATAGTTTTGTAGGTCTGTCAAGAGATAACACAATATAGTTCATAGGAGAGACTTGAGTAGAAGATGTCGATGCTACTATTGGTTCAGGTTGTCTGGATGAATCACCAGATAAATATACTAAATCAGGATGATGGATTGATTCAAAATCAGATTTCTGAATTGATTCAAGAAATTCGACCTGAAGTTTTAGATAGCTGGAACATCTCTAGTGGCTCGCCTGATACCAAAAATGCATTGTCACATTTCAGGTTTGATTACTAACCATAGGGATGATATTTAACTATCGGACTTCTCCATAGAAGGTAAAAAATCAGTGGCATTCATTTTCACAGTTTCCTTTCTGGTAAATACAACCTAAGAATTATTGAAAGAACTTCTTGTGAACTATTGGAATTATATAAAGAAGGAAGCAAGAGCCAAGACATTAAGGTTGCATTGGGTTTTCAAAAACATTTTTTTTTTTCATTTTCTGTTTTTTGATATCTAGAAAATGCACTTGGTAAGTGAGAACAAAAACTATTTTCTTAAAAGGAAAGGTGAACAAATAAATAAATAAATAAAGTGGATAATATGCACTCCTGTGTTTTCAAGTTTTCTGGTTTTTATTTTTTATTTCCTTCTTTGTTTCGATGAAAAATGATGAAAATATCTTCAGACCATTTTTATTTTTCTGCTATTTTGGAGTTATATTTTTCAAAAAAAATTTATTTTCATTTTTAATTTTTTATGAAAAATAAAATTGGAGAACAAGGCTGTTCTCAAAAATCAAACACTCCCTAAACCTTCCATCATAATAACAGGTCATCTTTTGTAGTCAAGATATGTATTCATTGCTATAATCAGTGATTTATGAATCCCCAATATTGGAGTTTTAATGACTCACCTCTGCAGTTTCTTTAAGAGTCCACGTGGCTATTACAGAGCAAGATAAATCAATATTTAAAAAAAAAAAAAAGGCACTTTCGGCACCTACAATGCAACCTCTCATTCTCAACTTTTTTGCTAAACTAAATTTTCATGGGAAAGAGCAAGCTATACCAAATTCAGAGGGGTCGTTTTATAAGGACCTTCTGAAACCCATATTGATATCCAAGGTAAAACACATCCAACTCAGAATAGTTGCAAGCAGTTTTTTTTTCTTTCTGTGGACTAATTTCCATTTATTATGTACTATTAGCCTCTCAAATGAAAAGCCAAGAGCACAAATCCAAACTCTGTTGCGATCAGCGCCATTACCAACTCTGACCAAAAGAAAGGAAAAAAAGGATCCACTTTGTCTGCTGAACATTTCAAGTGATGACAAAGGTTCTTGTGGCACAAAATTAGATAGAAATAAGATAGTGTTTCGTGCATAACATGTTATCAACCTATGTATAATTCCATTTAACCTTATTCTCTATAATCTCAATGTCACTGGCGATTTATTGCCTTCAATCAACAACAGATGAACAAGTTCTATCCTCATGTTACTTGATCAACAGCAGATCAAGAAAGACTGCATATATTCTTCCCCAGCAGCATGAGTATAATCAGTCGGTTTTAAAGGAACAAATCCTTAAAATTGAACTGGTGCGAGGCAGATTGATGCATAATCAGGATCATATAAAGAGTTTGTGGGCAGAGTATCAACAATACAGACTTGTCTCCAGGCCTATATAGATTAAAAGATTCCAATGACATTCATCATCAGCCCAAGAAACACTGAAGGGATCTCTTTCTGCATGGACAAGGAGGAGAGCAAAAGATAAGAAATTTCTCCTTTGGAAAGATATTTTGGAGCTGTCTCCTGGTAATGCTTTATACTGTCACTGAAATCTCCCCAAAGCTTCTGCCTTGAGAGATATCATTCGGTGAACCATGCCGACCATAAGTATTTACTGTTAGTAATGCATGCAAATGCAAAAAAAAGATGCACCATCAGTCTCATTCTTTTTAAGCCCAACTTTACTTGGTGTTGCATACAAGTAGAGCTATTATAATTAGGTCACCAAAAATAGTTCCAACATTTCAGGGTGCCACTACAAACATGAAACATGGCTGACAGGGATATTTGGAAACTAAACAGATAGTCCCCATTAAACCAAATCTTCCAGCAAAAAGTTGAAGATTTCCTTCCACCATCATTCCCAATTGAAGCTTAATTTTATGCACATGAGGAATGCAAATGTGCTGACACAGGATCACACATGGAGAGATGAAGCAAACAACGATGGTGGAGCAGAGTCAGCAAAAGAGATCATGAGCTGGGATAGGCAGGAGTTACAAGAACTGAATATTTCATTCTCGCAGAATATAGCAGATTGCTGAGGAAGAGGCCAATGTTGGCAAAAGAAAGAATAGCATAAAATAAGATGCAAATGATAAAAGTAATCTCTGGTTAGGGTTCACTAGTCACCAGGTAACCTCCAATGGTTGCAGGCTTAAGAAATGAACAAGGGTTATATGCTCGGGAAAGATGGAGAAATTTCAAAAAGGTGGAAAATTATAGGCATCATCGTTTTGGGTGTATCTGAATTTGACATTGAAGTCTTTCAGGTTCTAGGATCATGGGTTATCACTAATGTATCAGCACTTCATCAAAATGAACATATCTGCTTCATGATGTTAAACTGTATCCTCCTTGGGTTTGTGAATAAAATACAGTCCATTCTGAATTTGCAAATGGATGGTCAAGGCAGAAAATATGACAAGAAACAAGAACTTCCATGCTGCAGAAATTCAATATAAGTAATCATAAAAGTATGAGTCAATGAAGTAGATAATAAGGCAGTTGAGCATAAAACCTACTACAAAAAATAAACAAAAAAATAAATGAGCTCAAAGTTGTTAAACATATTATAGTGTCACCAGAACCTAGCAATGGATGCTCATTTTAATAATCACGATAGTTTAGATGACAAGTCATCTTAATCCTTGTGGGAGTCCATGTCTCAAGATGGTTCAGAATGCTACTCAATGCTGAAGATCAAGTCATATCGGTGACTTACTAAAGTTAGCAAAGCAAAATGCACAACAAATGTACCATGAGATGATGGCATAAGATCAATGGGCCACAAAGGAAATTCTACTTCTACTTGACAAATTGGACGTCCATTGATAGACAGGAAGAACTGCTAAAGTAGAAGGCATTTTATACAATTACACCACCAACAATAGTACACTTATATTTACATCCTCCAGATTCCCATCCCAACAAATTGCAGTTTGATCAGCATAGAAATGTTGGGGACAAAAAAGAAAATAAAATAAAAGAAAGAAAGGGGAACAAAAGAAGAAGAAGCATTAACAAGCTATCACTACCTGAATATCCCATGGAGGAGATGTGAATGGATGGGATACTTGTGTTTTCTAAACAAGCACCACACTGTATGACATACGTTGAACCCAAAGAGTTGAGTTCAACCATGATCTAAGTTCATGTGGCAAAACAAGGGAGAGAAGGGCGGTGAAAGCAAAACTCACGGTAAATCCGGGTCTATATCTATACGGGTATGCGCTCCAGCACGGTAAAGCTCGAGCTGGTAAATAGCTTTGGGAAGCAACTCCTTCAGCGAAGCATGCTGCGCCACCGCACTGCGACCGACCGACTCGAGAGTCCCCAATGCCTTTGCCCGTTCCAGAGCTTCACTGCTGGGCACATTCAATGCCAGGTAACAGAGAAGAACCAGTCCCGGCAACTGAGTCTTCTCGCCCGGCCGCAGCAGTCTCATCAGCGGCAGAACCCCATCGAACTCTATGATAGCCTTGGAGTGCTCCGCACACAGGAAATTCTCAGGGCTGGCAAATTTCCCCAATGCAATGGCTGCCTCGGCGGCCACCTCTGGATTCCAATATCCGAGCTGCGCGACAAGCGGCCGCAGGACCCGGGTCTCCCGGGCCGGGAAAGTCCGTGCCAACGACCCAAGAGACTTGATGGCCGGAATCTGGAGCGATGGACTGCCTCCCTCCTGCACCACCCTCAGGAGCTGCTCCACGACCGACTTGGCGGCCGGAGAGTTCATCTTGAAAGCCGAGCGGCGGAGATCGGCATCGGTCTCGGCGGCGGCTGCAATCGCCATCAGAGTCATCAGGCAATTCAGCTGAAGCTCGCCCTTCTCCCGCTCGATGAGCTTGGAAAGGCAGAGCAGCCCCTTGGTCTCGGTGATCTTGCGGCTGTTCGAGACGCAATTCCGGGAGAGCATCCACAGGGCCTCGGCGCACGCCACCTTGAGCTGGAGCTTCACCTCGGGGCTCTCGTTCTCTCTTTCCTTGCGGTGGTGCTGGTGGTAGTAGTAGTAGTGGTGGGGGTGGTCGCGAGAGGCCGAGACGACGCCTTTGCCGTTGGGCAGATTGGGGGAATTGGCCGCGGTCTCGCGATTGATCCGAACCAGGGAGTGGATGCTGGTGGGCTTCTTAGATTTAGGGGAGGAGTCGTCGAGAGGGAGCTCGAAGGAAAGGAGCGAGACCAGGGGGCGGATGGCGTTCTCGCGGGCGAACTCCTCCTGGGCGACAGGGTCGTGGGCGGCCATTCGGGCGACGAGAGTGGCGAGGCAGGCCTGGAGTTGCATCGGGGCGTCGTTGAGGACCTGGACGACGACGGGAACCGCGAGGTCGGAGACGATGAGGGAGACCAGCTCGCGGTCGGCGGCGAGGTTGGAGAGGGCAGTGGCCGCGGCGATCTGGGAGTCCATGGAGGCGGCGCCGTCGCGAAGAAGTGCGAGCAGCGGGGGGACCCCGCCCTCCTCGATGATGATCTTCTTGTTGCGGACGCTGTCGAGGGCGAGGTTGGCGAGGGAGGTGGCGGCCTCGGCGCGGTCAGAGGGGCGGGCGGTCATCTGGACGGCGGCGATGTAGGACCAGACCCAGGAGAGGATGGGGTCGGTGGAGGCGATGGGGGGAAGGGAGAGGACGAGGCCGCCGGCGCCGCCGCCGTCGGAGGGATCGTCGGAGGAGTAGACGGAGAGGAGCCAGCGAAGGTCGCCGAGGGAGGCCTCGAGGAGGGCGAGGGCCTTGCGGAAGTCGGCGGAGCCGGTGGTGATGGAGACCACGCGACGGAGGACGTTAGAGCGGCGGCAGCGGCGGACGAGGGAGAGGGCGCGGTCGAGGGACTTGGAGGCCTCGGCGGCGATGCGGCGGGCGGGGCGCTCGTAGGGGTTGGGGATGGCGGAGAGGCGGCGGACGGCGGAGCGGAGCATGGTGGAGAGGAGGTCGGCCTGGCGGCCCAACTCGGCGCACTCGGACTTGAAGGACTCGGCTTCCCCCACGGCCTTACGGACGCGCTCGGCGAGGAGGATCGGGAGGGAGAGCTCATCCTCGATGGTCTTGGCGCCGCCGCTGATGGTGGTGGTGGACATGATCGCGGGGTCCAGTCTCTCTCCCCCGCGGTGGCTGGAGTCGAAGGAGGAGGAGGAGGAGGAGTTGAAGTGGGACGATTCGAGCATTTTTGGTGGGAGAGCAGAGAGGAGAGTGGGATTTGGTGGGAGAGAGCAGAGATGAGAGATAAGATTAGGAAGAGGAAAGAGAGAAATTGACAGACTAGACTTCGGGAGGGGGCTCACACCAAAGCGGTTCCTCTCTGGTGTCTGGAAAGGCGAACTTCATCGGTAATTATGCGTTCATACCGTCCCTAGAACCGCTCATACTACCCGTTTCAGAGGGCGCAACGGAACGGGATGGCACCGGATGGTAACAGTATATAAAATCCGGTTTCGTATCCCAAATGATCCGATATGGGATGATTCTGATCTAATCCATCTTACAAAATTCGATCCCTAATACATTTATATTAAAAAAAAAAAATCTGATTTAATGTAATGCATACATTTTTATATTATTTAATTTGCAAAAATAATATTAAATAATTAACATATTAAATAATTATTAAAAATTTGTTATCAAAGATCATAACTCAAGTAAAAATTAATTAATTTTAAACGAAGAAAAAATAAGTCCTCAAGTCAAGTCAAAATTTGGACATATTCTCGTAGCGGTCCAAATCAAAAAAAAAGGATAAGAAAAATTTAACCCGTTCAGATCCTAATTTAACCCCAAAAAAAAAAAAAAAAAAAAATAAAATAAAATGTACTTCTTCAAAGTCAAGTCAGCTTTCACCATCGGTACCAATTTTATATATATATATATATATACTATAAAAATAGTTTGCTAAATTTTAATTTATTCTTAATCTTTTTAAATGGACTAGGCAAGCTAAGTTCTAGCAAAATTTTCATTAAGTAAAGAGCATCGGTGGTCACACTTGGATTAAGAGGGAGCTCAGATTCACCCAGACTCCAAAAGATCCCATCCTGAGCTACATTTTTCCGAGCTATGGAAAAAAAGCACTACTCTATCCTTAGCCTATCCCAGAATCTTCATGAGAGAGTCTTCCATTGTACTAATTGAGGGCCTCATTTTGTGCATGAGGAAGTGAGAGAGAATTTCTCTAGAATCGTTCCTTACGCCCTCCCTTTTCTTCTCTATATCTCTCTTTCTCTCTCTCTTTTCTTTTTTTTTTTTTTTTCTTACTCTGCCATCGCTTGATGCTGAGATAGAAACGAAAATGACATGACAAAAAAAGAAATAAATAAATAAATCGAACCAAGGGCATATAATAAGGTACCTAAGTTTCATATAATGCTAAAGCCTATTTGAGATCCATGTAATTTTTTCTTAATATAATAAAAAATTATTTTCTTGTGAACTTTGCCTACTTTATTTTACTATTTTATTGCTTAACTCTCTACTTTGGGTGTCAAAGGGAAAAGAAAGAAAGAGTTTTTGAAGTAAAGAAAGAAAGAAAGTCTTATGAAATATAAGGGAGAAAGAATGGTTTTATACCTGATTAATTAGAATAAAGTAAAGTAAACTCTTCCAAACCCTCAATTTGGGATTTAAAAATTATTGTTGTTGAGAGATTTGGAAGGATATTGAAAATTTTCATAGATTGTATTTGGATGAGGTATTTTAAAATGCAACATTTTAGGACGAGGCATTTTAAAATGCAATATTTCAGAATTCAGAATTTCATAAATTTTTCATTTGGATAGTTACTCTTGAAAATAAAATTTTATGTACAGTTTTCCATAAATATTATTTTTTAACATTTATATAAATTCATATAATATTACATAAATATTTTAATATTGTTATGTAAATATTGAATATTTATGTAATAAATATTTAATATTTATTTCAATAATGCTCATCAATATTTATTATTTTAATATTAATAAAATACTATTAATATTAAAATATTTATTATTAATATTACTGTACATATTAATAACATTTATGAAATATTTATATTTATTATTTTTATTTAAAAATATTTATTTAGTAATAAAATAAAACATTTATAAATAATATTAGAAATCTTTCTAACTAAATTTACATTTTTATTATAAATATTTTATTAATTAAAAAAAACTTATTTATAGAATATTTATAAAAATATATAAATTAATCATAAAATGTTTATAAATATTTATTATTATAAAATATTTAAAAATAATATTTAATTGCATAAACTATAAATTAAATATTAATTTAATTACGTAAATATTTTAATTTAATAATATTTGTATTAATATTATATATTATTAATAATATGATTAATAAAAATATTATTGATAATATTATTATTTTAGTTAATATTATTTTATCAATATAATATTTATTTATTTTATTTATTGATGATATTTGTGTAATATTAACAATAAAACATTATTTATAAATATATAAAGTAAAATAAAATAATTAAATTATTTAAAATAAATATTTAATATAAAATAAAATAAATATTTATGTTAATAAAATTTTTATAATATTTATGTAAATATTTTGATCACTTCCAAATGGATTTTTAGAAAGGATTTGTAAATGAGATCTCTAAAAATAGAATTTATAAATGATCACTTTAAAAAATATATAAATTTTATAAAATTTTAGAAATTCTTTTTAAGAGTAGCAAAATAAAGAATTTTAGTTTTAAAATTCAAAAATTTTTGTATCAAATAAAATCTTTTCTAAAAATCCTTCGTTCAAATACATTCTAAAATTCTTTCTTCCCTCGTTTTAAAAACTTTCAAACAGAAGTGTCCATAACTTTTGTTTTTTACCTTTTATTTTTTTTCTTTTACTGTCCTCCTGTTTTACCCTCCCAACTCCTCTGCCAAACAGAACCTAAGCGTGGAAAGATTCGACCATGTGAAAGCAATCATGCGTGTGTTAAAAAGGCTTACTCAGTTGCTCATAAATAATTGGAGATCACGCGACTGAGGACAAGGTCAAGCTTGCAAGTCTGGGACACACTTATAATAACCCATTCATTCACTAATATTGTAGGTTAGCATGGTCAATAAAAGTGCATAGCATCAGTCAATGAAAGGTCCAATCGCTTAACTAATTATAAAGCAAAAAATTGAGTGACAACATAATAAGTGTAATCTCTCCTCTCTCTCTCTCTCTCTCTCTCTCTCTTTTTAAAAAAAAATTATGGTGTCCATCGATGATACCATTGAGGCTTCATTTCAAATGGCATTAGAAAATTAAAGCAACTCACAAATCATGTAAATTATTATAACACATAGCAATGATTTTTTTTTTTTTTTTTCTTTTGGTATTATAAGGATTGAGCTCTTAACATCTTTTCAATATAATTGTAGCCAAATGCAAAAGAGATAGGTAGAGTCATGAGACCTTTGGTGTGTCTAATTAACACTAAAACGCAATTTATTCTATCCTTACTACTACTTCAATATTAATGTTGATATAACTAAACACTATTAAACACTATTACTACAATTATTAGTGCTCTCATATGCTGCTATTATTATAATGCAATGCATGCGCTCTTTTTCAATAAATGCATGCACTTACTTTTTAAGAAATAGAAAATATTAATTGAGTGCTAATTATATCCTAAATAAATTATAGAAAATAATTATGACAACATTTGAGAAAGTTGTTTCAAATAAGAATTAGTTAATCACATATGAATTATTATTAATTATACAAAAATAATTTGCAATAGCACATATTAATTCTAGAAGGTTTGCGTTTGGAGCCTCCTATGGTCCAGATGTCATCTTTGGCTAATATTATTTAAAATTTTTAACCTAAACTTTAATTTTATGGCATTATTTGGTTATTTTCAGGCTGATTTTACGTAGTAGTAGTAATAATAATAATAATAATAATAATAATAATAATAATAATAATAATAATAATAATAATAATAATAATAATAATAATTCATTTGTGGTGTTAATTTGGCATGGTGCAACATGGAGCACATGCTCTCATACACATAACTACGAAAAGACTGAATGGCTACTAACTTTTGTTAAAAAAAACTTATATGTACAAAATTACCTTTTGAAAGGTCAGATGATTTCAAATATCCAATAAAAATCTCTTTCAAAAATAATTTAGATATATAAAATTTTGGTCTTTGCCAATATAAAATTAATATAATCCCAAAGTATTGATGGTATGACATCGGTATATCAGACATTAGTCAACTATTTTTTTTACTTTTTTCTTGTTGGCTTTTTTCAAGAGATTATAAATCAAGCCTTCTTTCTTTCTTTTTCCTGCTATTTATTTTAGGAATCCTGAAAAATTCTCGAGCATCATTTGAGAATATTTTAAGAATTCCATATTTAATTCAAGAAAATCAGGCATCCATCTGAACATTTGGTAATTGATCTCAATTTGCTTTATTAACTTGCTCAATTAGTTTGGTAACATCTCCTTGAAAGCTTATTCTTAAAGGAGCTCAAACCTGTAACTCTTAAATTTATTCTAGATCCGTGTTAGAATAGCTGTTAAAGGGAGAAAAGGTTATTGTCAAGTGAATTCAAGAATTTTATAGGCCAATTTAAAAATAATATGAGCAGATAAATTTTGCTGCCCAAATATTATAGATTTGAAATGCAGAAACAATCTCTTCACACGCATGATGAATCTATGAATATTTAACCTTCTTCAAATCTTTCAATAGAAAGAGTCTCATGCACTAGGCTGCTCTGTAGCTTGGCCATGATGGAAATTGTGATCTCAACCAAAATTTTATTTTAGAGACAGATTTGTCTAAGATGTTTAGGCCCTTCTAATTGTTTTGATTAGTTAGTTGGAATTTGCATAAACAACAAAGAACAAGGTATTGCTTAAAAACCCCGGATCAAATTGAAAAGCATAGAAGAAAATTATCATCATCCACACGTTGTTTGTTGCATTTTTTCCCATCATAATGGCATGGCCTTTTCATGCATGAACTGAGAGGGAGGAAATGAACGTGATGGTGGTGCCGGCTTTGGATGCGTCCTCCAACCAATAGGAACCTTCTATTTGGTTAGAGATATCTAAAACGGTGACAGAGTTGATTAAGGCAAGGATATCATGGTGACAATGGATAGAAGATGGAGGAAAGCTTGAACCTCCAAAGGAATCAGTTTATCCTTGTTAAAAGCTAATCATGTGATTTATAGATTAGTTCAATCATTAAGGTACGTTGAGGAGCCATAAAAATATGCAAGCATCAGCTACAGTAGTGTGCTCATTGAAATCAGATTGACTTCTTGCTTGTATTTATTTTTCTTTCATTGCTTGATATGTAGAGCTAAGAAGATGATGATGAAGAAATAGATGAAGATAAAGAGGAACAGGAAGTGAGATGCTGAAAAGAATGTTGGAAAACGTATCCGAGGAGAGGAGATTAATCAACGAAGAGGAGAGTAGAGCGATTAGGAGATGCGGGCATCGGCACTCCTCTGTTCCGCTTCATTGATGACGATTGAAGAAAAATTCTGATATGGTCGTTGAGGTCGTCAACGTTCGAAAATGGAGGTTTGGTATAAGAAATCCGCGTAATCCGTTGATCAAATGAGCTTGGAAGTTCTGCAACACGCATTTAGATGAGAACAATATGCGGACAGGACTCATCGCCAAGTTCTACCGTTCAAGATGTCAATTCCTAGTACGTGGATGGAGAAGATTGTAGAATACGTTCCCTGGAAGGGTATATATATAAAAAAATATATAGAGATTTGAATACCTTTTCAGTAGTAGAGTACGTACATTCTCAATTTGTACATTCTTTTATCTTAGTAAAAGAGAGTATTAGATTTTAAGGAAGATGGCTAGAAGGGTTCAATTTTTTCCTTTATGTTTTAGGACCTATATGATCGAGCTAGAAGCATTTATCAGGGACCTTGGTACAAAGTAATATAATACAGCAATAAAAAATTAAACTCCATGACTTCCTCATTTCTATCGAATTCATGCAATTTCTATAGCTTTAAAATTTCTCAGCACCCGTTCAACCATCAACATCATCAGATTTGTGAATCCGAAAGCCTTAGGAAAGTTATTGATTCCTTCTGTCAATTTATAACTTCAAAGGTGTTAGATACTCTTTTTACAACCAAGCCAATAATTTTGGACATACTTTGCAAGGCATGCTTTACTATAAGAAATGAATAGATGCTCATAAATAATTTTATAATTTATTTTCTTTCTTTGTTATCTCCTCTATGCGAATAAATTTAGTAGCGAATCTCTTCTCCTACTGTTCTCTAAAAAGAATAAAAGAAAAATAACGTGACGTTAGTTGCATGGCTGCGCAATTGCTTTATTTCGTACGTGTATGAAAGGGACGCTATTAATAGATTACAAAGACAACTGTAACCTAAAACCTTACGGTCAAAATACAACTGGAACCTAAAACCGCCATCTGTCATTTTAGCAGGCGTTATTATTGTTAATCCCTTGGCAAATAGAAAGCAGTTGTCATGCCAACCAAGCAAAAAGAAATGAGGCAACTTAATAAAATAAAATATATCCATTGAACCTTACACCACTCTCTCCAGTTAATAAAATATATACAAAACTTTGCTATGCATCCCTATTATCAGAATTTTCTATGATTAAGGTTCAAAAAGGTTCTCTTTCGCCTTTTAATATCATGCAGTGTTACTTACTCTCGATCAAACTAGCTCCAGACATCGTGCTCTCCCCACGTAAAAATTTTGGAAGAACTTATATCTCCATCAATATAATCACAACTCCAGTACCCCATGACGAGAGGATGCTGATCAGACCATAAACTTTTGTTGAAATTTCGATCCATCAATAAGTAGATTAATAAATATATACCTTCCACACGTTTTTCATGGTTCAAAATTAAAATAGCATTTAAAAAATCAATGACAGAAAAGTTGCTGACAAGTTTTGTCAGACTTGACTTGACTGACAATCTTATTTTATTTATTAAATCAGTCTATTTCCAACCTTGCAGACCTGGTTGACGTATTCCCCAAACCGGGTATACGTTAAGCATACGTTTCACACACTGGCAATCTGGTTCTCCAATAAGTTATTGTTTCTTGACCGCAAAGGAGACTTGAAACTTATTTTGCACTCACCACGCTTTTTTTTTATTATTTAAGATTTCACCACTAAGAAACCTCAATGGATTAAAAATCTGTCAAGTTTGAACAGTAGTGATGAATTATATATATATATATATATTAAATTAGCGTCATTAGAAGAATAATTGACAAGTTTTATTTTTGGTAACTCCATCACACATATCCACAGAACAATCTCAATAGTATGGTGAGTTATCATCTTCCATGAAGGCTGGCATGTGCTCAAAAGAAAAAAAAAAAAAAAAAAATGTGTATTTCAGAAGCCCCAGCTTTCCACCACTCAAATCAGCTTTTAGAATTGCTTTCAACAGCGCACTGCAGGATGTGAATTAAAATAAACCTCAACAATCCCAAAAACACAATCTACTCATTACCTCATCAAGAAGTGCACCTTGTATTTTAGCCACAAGAAGGGTGAAATTTCTTTGTTACATGCCTGCAATAAGGAAAAACAAAAACGATATGCACCTCTAATCATTGGCTACCAATTGATCTCCGAGGGGAACACTTTCTAGTTTCCTAATAACCAGCTTATTTTGTGGAGGAAGGTCTTTAAATGCTGGGGCGAGGTTGGCGTCCACAATGATTGAGTCCTCTTCTTTGAAAGCTCCTCTCAGCACCCCTAGAGCCACTTCATTTTCCACCATTTGCTGTATCACCCTTTTAACAGGCCTGGCTCCAAAATTAGGGTCAAAGCCGAGAGTCCCCAGGAGCTCAACTGCTTCTGGCGTGAAATGAAGATTGATCTTCTTTTGTTTAAGCCTGTCTTTCAGACGGTTCAACTGCAACAGTAGCATAATTCAAGTTAGAGAAGGCTAAGATAGTGAAATATATCATACCATCATCAACATTTCAGCTGGCCTGAGAACGATATGGTGGCATGTTCAACATGGAAGCCAAATTCTTTCAAGATTGATCAAATACAAAAACCAAGCAAATTGCTGCAATTTAATGATGTAACACCTTTCAATTAACAAATATGAGTAAACATAGTCAATGGAAGTAGCTTGTCATAGGAAAGAAAAATGCAAGAAATTTATAGGCTGAACTAGCTAAGGGGAAAAGGGGAAGAAGCCCAATTGATGAAGCAATCCAAGTCAGTCTCAGCCCAAGAGCAAAAAAATGATAAAATCACTAAATTCCTGATGATGGGGTCCCTGCCTACAAATGACAGGGTCACCAGCAGCAGAACTATTTACTCACCGTGCATTAGCTTAAAGAACCCCAAAATTGCAAAATATTTAAATGAAGAAATGCTACGTGAAAGAATCTCTACCAATCGATATTGAAAGGTAGACAGAACCAGCCTAAAGTACCCAAAGAAGTGACAAGAGGATAGGACAACATTTCGAAAAAGAAATATATATATATATATATAGGGCATTACCTGAATCTCAACAATATGGTTGATCTCTTTATTGTCCAGTGGCTGGAAGACAATATACTCATCTATTCGGTTCATAAATTCTGGACGAAATGTTTGCCTGGCCAACTCAACAACCTGCCTCTTCATTAGTTCATACACTGAATCCTTGGTATCCTGCGTGCTACGAAGAGTTTCTAGGATGTAGTGGGAACCAATGTTTGATGTCATTATGATAACACAATTTGTAAAACTAACTGTCCTTCCCTGTGAATCAGTAATTCTCCCATCATCCAGTAGCTGCAATAGAATATTAAAAACATCATGATGGGCCTTCTCAATTTCATCAAAAAGAACTACAGAATAAGGCCTCCGTCGAACAACTTCAGTCAGCTGGCCTCCTTCCTCATAACCAACATAGCCAGGTGGTGCACCAACCAAGCGAGAGACTGCATGCTTTTCCATGTACTCGCTCATATCAATCCTTACAAGGGCATTCTCTGTGTTGAAAAGGTAACCTGCAAGGGCTTTTGCAAGCTCTGTTTTACCAACACCTGTGGGCCCCATAAACATGAAGCTTGCTATAGGCCGATTTGGGTCTGCAAGTCCTGCCCTAGAACGACGGATGGCATCAGCCACTGATTTGACCGCAATGTCCTGACCCACTACCCTCTTATGGAGGAAATCTTCTAACATAACCAGTTTATCTCTCTCTGACTGTTGAAGGTTTGAGATTGGGATGCCAGTCCACTTGCTGACAATCTCAGCAATATCAAGGTCTGTGACCTCTTCTCGAAGCATTGAGTTGCCCGACTGCTGGAATTCAGCAAGGTTCTTCTCAGCCTCTTCCAGCTGTCGTTGTAGAGACATTAATGTCCCATACTTGAGTTCGGCAGCACGGTTCAAATCATATTCACGTTCAGCAGCTTCCATCTCTAAGTTGACTCTATCAACCTATGACAAGATTAAAAGCCACTAGTTAAAGGTGCTTCATCCATTGTTGATATATTCTGCTATCTTGTTGCCAAAAACCATTACCTCCTCTTTAATTGATCGAATTCGAGTCATGAGGGTTTTTTCATGTTCCCAATGTTGTGCAAGCTCCTTCTGCTTTTGTTTTAGAGATGCTAGATCAGATTCCAGCTTGCTTAGCCGTTCTTTGGATGCTTTATCTGTGTCATTCTTCAATGAGAGTTTCTCCATCTCTAATTTCAATACTGCTCTATCAACCTCATCCAACTCTGTAGGCTTAGATGTTATCTCCATTTTCAGCTTTGCAGCTGCTTCATCAACAAGATCAATGGCTACAAGCAACAAAAGTCAAGTTGTTTGATATACCTTCATAAAGTTTCTGCCCATAAAAAATGAAAACATTTTTACCTTTAAAAAGATTAAGAAATTTGAAGATGCTGACATACCTTTGTCAGGCAAAAAGCGTTCGGTAATATACCGATCAGACAGAACTGCAGCTGAAACAAGAGCACTATCTGATATTTTAACACCATGATGTAATTCATAGCGTTCACGAAGCCCACGAAGTATAGAGATGGTGTCTTCCACAGATGGCTGACCACAATAAACCTGCTGGAATCTACGCTCCAGAGCAGGATCCTTCTCAATGTATTTCCTGTATTCTTTTAATGTGGTTGCTCCAATACAACGGAGTTCCCCCCGACCTAGCATCGGCTTTAGCAAGTTGCCAGCATCCATTGCTCCACCAGTAGCTCCTACAGCATTTTCCAAGAGAGCAAAAGATCAACAGATATCAGATGCAATATTTGCTCATACTGTTGGGAAAGAAAAAGATAAAACAGAAGAGTTGCATGGTAAAAGCTCTTAGGGATCAGCAAAACAGAATAGAGCATGCAATGCGTCAACCATATTCAATATGAAATGATAAGGTTCCAACTTCCATGCATACTGGGGCATGGACCTAGACTAGGCTTTTTGAGAATGAAATAAGTGGTCATAGAGCACGGCACAAAGATGGATATGCTTTATGCTAGCAACCTAAAATCAAACCTCACGTTACTTCCACCAGCATTCCGAGCTTACCATACAAGAGAAAGTAGGGACATATTTATAAAACCTCCCATGGATTAATCAAATAAAGTTTTACCCTGATTTACAACTCTATTCAATATAAGCCTTACTATGGATCAATTATGAACAATCAATTTCTGAGAACTTCTTCCAATTAGCACCCTAATCCTGGCTAATTGCACCAAATGCCATGCCTTGGAAACTCCTGGTAAGAGATGTTATAGCCATAAAATTCCATGGATGATGAGTAAAGAAATCTACATCATTGATAATACAGTTGAAGCTCATGCAACGATAGAATACCTACTTGGACGTGGATTCAAAAATCTAAAAAAGGACATGCTTGTAGGGGATGATTAAATAAGGAAGTTCAATTCGGCCACATTGTAAATAAGCTTTGTTACTCCAACAATACTGTTATCCCATATCTTCAATTATAATGGCCAATCATATCTGTTAGAGCAACCATCATATGATCTGAAAGTCTGAAAGACGTCCCCCAAATCATCAGAAACTGCAAAACTTGATAGAACAAAAATTAGGAGGCTAGAATTAAAGCAACAAATTGATCAGATTTCGAACCAAACCATACCCAATCACTCAGACTTCATAGAATACATTGTCAGAACAACCAGATTACAACCCAATCCAAGGGGTCAGATCAACCTAGCAACGAACCAACAAAATATAATCATATATCATAGCAGGGGCCCTGGGGTGTGCTTGTTTGGGTTTTGGGGTAGGGGGTGGTATGAGAGGATCTTGCACTGCAAACTGAGAAGAGGTCATAACTGACTAGAAGTGTAGGATCATAATAGAGGAGATGGGTTTAGGGAAGAGGTGGAGATGAAGGAGATGGGGTAGGGCCATAAAAGAGGCAAAGGGCTACAAAATGGGAGAATGGAGAAACATATTATATAGTATATAATAATATGTAATATATTAAACCCCATACTGCCTGCATTTCCACCCTGACCTCCACACCGACCCCAGCTGCAATACCCCCTCTGACCACTCTCCACTCTGATTTCACCCTAGCCCTTGTGAAAACCCCTCTGCCCTTACCCACCAGCACCCCCATTCCCACTCCACGCCACACCACCAACCCCTCTACCCCATGCCTAGCCGAACAAAACCTTAGACCAAGACAGTGGATCAGGTCAATTTCTGAATTGGGCATCTAACCTTGCAATGGATCAGACTCAGGTCAGCTTATTGTTGATCCATCAGGTTATCATATTGGGTCAGATCAGACATTACAGATCCCAAAGTACATTTGCATTTACCCTGATGGCTGATCCAATCAAAAGTCAACCCGTTGACAAGCCTAGTTAGGTGCATACAACCAAGAAGCTACAGTCGTGCAGTATCATACATGGCCAGCCAGGACGTGATTCCTTCCAATAAACACTGATCCTTGTACTACTACAAGTTCCACCCATGATCAGATAAGGAAACTCAAGACCAATACACAGATAAGTTTGAATTACTCCTGAAAAAGAGGATTGTGAGAATTGACTGTGCCACTAATACAAAATATCAGGACCTTCAGCCATACTTTTTTTTTAAGCGTGACTTAAATGATGTGCTCATTGAGGAAAAAACAAACAAAAAGAATTTGAAGTGAAACAAAGCAGTTTAGTGACAGGTAGTTTATTCCCTTGCAATCTTATTTTCGATATGGTGCATTTGCAAAATTTCACTCTTTGTTACTTGATTACGCTTTCATGGATCAAGCAAAACTTGTCAAGACAATCAAAAAATTAATTAAAATAATTTGTGACAATTTCAAATCTACCTACATTAGCCAACAAATTGATACTGCAAAGCTTATTTAAATGAACCACCGTTGAACAGAACATAATAGAATAGAATACAATTGTACTGAATAATTGAACATGGGAATTAAAATAGACCAATGGTGATGTCTGCAAAAAGAAAACATGGTCAAAACTCAGGAAGCATAATGAACAACTGCTAGATCAAATGCTATTAAAGGCAATGGTGTGTCTTTTCAAATAAACGACCCCAACCAACAAGGAATTCATAATATAAATTCCACAATAACTGGACATTGTTATTGAAATCTAAGAGTTGTCATTCCAACTCATACAAGAGGTCCATCGGTTACTATATTTTACAGGAGTATACATCAAATGATGCACTAAAAAGATACCAAATTGATATCTGAAGAATATCATGTTACTTTTGAACACCAGATGCAGAAAGTCATCATTTTATCTTCTAGCAAAGATCAAGATGTACTACAAAAACTTGATGCTACATAGTTTTAGGCTGAATCAAGATGACATCTGATTTTGCATTGCTTCGATAAAGGAAGTTGTTATTTTTCATTTCAATGCATGTTTGAAAGGATTTGACAATGCAAAACGGGTCATTAAGTTCTGTGGTTTTTCTCCTCCTCTTCTTGTTTTCTCCCTACAGTTTTGCGGTCAAAATACCCCTTCTAAGGCCCCAATTTCAAGCGAACAGGGGTTTACTCCAGCAGTCACAACCTGTGTTTAGCAACCAGAGATTCTGGATTCGATTCCCAGGAGTGGTGCATCCCCAAAAATCTAGACCTAGTTAATTACAGATAGGTGGTCTCCCTCCCTTTCTTTCTCTCAAGAAAAAGTCTTAATTTAAAAATTTTAACAATTTTCTTATCATCAACAAGAATGAAAATATAATTGCGAGTAGAAAATGGGAAGTCCAAAAACAGTCTAGAAACTCAAACCTGCGCCAACAACAGTGTGAATTTCATCAATGAATAAAATGATCTGTCCATTGGAAGCAGTGACTTCTTTAAGAACAGCCTTCAGTCTTTCCTCAAAATCTCCACGAAATTTAGCACCAGCAACCAATGACCCCATATCCAATGCAATCAACTGAGAATAAATAATGAAAAGGCCATGGCCACAAATATTACAAATAATAGTCACTTTAATTGTGTCAAAAGGTATGACGAACCGAGGAAAATACAGATGAAAAGAAACTCCTACAGACAGAAATCTATTTTTATCAACTAGACAAAGATGATCATAATATGCACAGTGTACGAAGAAATAAATAATTTCATTCACTTGCTGGATCAGCTCTTTGAATATACCAGAGACTTGGTTTCTGTAGATCCTGCATTAACAGAAATCTTGATGGAATAAATATATTTGTCTGCACATCTATTATTGCTGACCAACTTCTTAAACACCATAAATGAAAACATAGGTCCATGTACTGCTGCTTAATTTCAGCATATGTACAAAAGCCAAGATTGCATTATACAAGTGCATTGAGATGGTCTCATCTACAGGCCCTCAGCACATCTACCATTTCTTGAGAATTCACGGGGTTCATGGTTTCAGTTATGATACTTTTAACAAAAGCAACTCATGGTCATGACATTCAAGATGAGGCACAAAGGATGCCACTCAAGGGAATGGTAGTTTGATGGTACCATTTTGATTGCAACCACAATAATTTCCGTTCCTAGGGAGGTGATCCAGGA
The DNA here is from genome assembly GCA_017589505.3 of Metroxylon sagu. Taxonomy (NCBI): domain Eukaryota; kingdom Viridiplantae; phylum Streptophyta; class Magnoliopsida; order Arecales; family Arecaceae; genus Metroxylon; species Metroxylon sagu. The sequence continues at coordinate 887,117 of JACVBY030000480.1, read as the reverse complement.
AGAAAGTGATTTCATGCTGACATCCTATTTATAATGTTTGCTAATGTGGGAAGCAAGAGTAAGAATGCACCAGAAACTGTTTTGAAGAAAGTTCAAAACACAACACAAAATCAAACTTTCCACTTTCCCAGACGGACAACAATTCCAACTATCCATTTAAAATAGACAAGTCTCCCAACTGAGAGTATCAAAGTATTGAGTGCAATAAGATGGAAAGTGATTTTGAATGAATAACTTGAAGGAGATGACAAAGGATAGGACAACCAGTGGTACATGACGAAAAATTCATGGATGAAGCATAAAACATAGAATAGTTTAAAACTAAACCATAAAAGAGCATGATGAATTTAAAAGTTCACTTGATTTCTTCCATGGATGCTATCAATAAGGGTTCGTTCTCTATCTATTTTCTTCCATGCTTCTGGTAACCCTGTCATGATGCATTGTTTTCATTCAAAACTAAGAATCTGACACCACAACCTACAAGACATTTTTTCCTCCTATTGCAGGGCACACTTAAGCCAAGCATTTGGCATTACTAGAAGTTTGGCTCAAAAGTTAATAGAAACCTAAACTGTGGCTAGGATTACGACTAAAATTTTCATCACAGATAGATAAAAATCTCAAAATTAGCAAACAAAATAGTTGGATTTCTGTCATAGTTTCTAGAACCATGAAACTCTAACTAATATTCCTAAGAATCATGGTATATGAACACCACTATATACATAAGTATAAGAGGTAGACTTGACTATATTCGAATGTAACCAAGCCTAAATCCAGTCATCTCCCCCAAAGATGAAAAAGATAAAAAAAGTAGGATGGTTTTGAGATCCGTGTGGTTCCAAATATGAGAAAGATAACCGGATCCTGGACTTGGCTACATTCAAATATAGCCAAGTCTACCTCTAAGTATAATACATACAGTATAACAATTTAAAGAAAATTTTTTGAGAATGTAGAATACAGAACAAAATATGAAGGAAATAAAATACCAAATAGCAATGGAAATGCCAAGATCCTTCAAATATTAGTTTGTCAATATGTTTTGACTATAAATAACAGAATGCAAGTAGAGTGCACAAGGCTTTTTCGCTAAGGTTACTGCATGTATTAGAGCCAAGCTCTTTACAATCTGCAGACAGTAACCAAGATTATAATACAATTAAGAATCAAGGATGCAATACCAATAAAAAGAAGATGATAATATAATTAAATCTACCTACCTTCCTATTTAATAATGGTTCAGGAACATCCCCTCGCACAATCCGTTGAGCTAATCTGTAAGATGATAAGATTCAACAAAATCAATGAGAAACATTGAAAATTCTAGGTGCCTTAATGTAAGAAGCTCACAAGTCACAACAAATAAAACAATAAAGCCTCATAATCTACAATAATAAACAACTAAGGTAGACTAACAAAAAAGGCATCGTATCTAAGATTCAACAAAATCAATGAGAAACATTGAAAATTCTAGGCGCCTTAATGGAAGAAGCTCACAAGTCACAACAAATAAAACAATAAAGCCTCATAATCTACAATAATAAACAACTAAGGTAGACTAACAAAAAGGGCATCGTAGGAAGATAAAGGTCTCTGATGGAGGACATCTATTGTAGAACTAAGGGGAGGAAAATGAGATAATTGAGCATCATCTTTCCAAAGTGCAGTACAAGATAACGAAAATATGCGAATCAGAAGAGCTATACCCTTCAGCAATAGCAGTTTTTCCAACACCAGGCTCACCAATAATAACTGGATTGTTTTTCGTTCTCCTAGATAATATCTGAATGCAGCGTCGTATTTCATCATCACGACCAATAACAGGATCCAGTTTACCACGCCTAGCAAGTTCTGTCAAGTCGTTCCCATATTTCTCTAGTGCCTGATATTTTCCTTCAGGATCTACAGTGAGAAAAGCACAATGTGTAAGTCTGCTAGATGGAAACCAAATCATGACATGAAATACAATCAGTTAAAACTACAAAAAAAGATGAAGAATTCACAAATCACAGATTAGCAAAAAAAAGAAAAAATTTTATTTAAAAAAAAAGCAGAAACATTATAGAAGAACTCCAATACAATTTTACAGCATTTAGCAAGGAACTCCTAAATTATGTTTGGTAACAATTATTTTATCATTTTAAAAGTTGTGCAGATCAGGAACATAAATTTGCACATTTCTTAATATGAAGCATAGATATCCACCAGCCCAAAATGATACACTATCAGAAGCCAATGGTATGAGCTTTATTTCGCAGTAAGAAAATATGATTAATAGTACATAGACATAGACAAGAAAATCTCTAGAAATTTAAGGGAAAAACAAAGCAGACACATAGATGTTATGGGATAGGCCAATGAGTCTATCAAATACCAGTTCACAACCAACCCTTTCAATCAGAATATATAGAATCACATGTCAAATGTTACATCTTTCCTAGTTATTGTGCAATTCTAGGTGTTTTATCTTCAGACTAGATTTAGGTAAGAAACATAATCTTCCACAGTAATTTGTTGGACATCGTCCTGTGGTTGGTGCTGTGATTGAATATAATAAGGAAACAAGCAGAGGAAAGTCCTGACCTAATAGGCTATATCATTAGTACTGCCTTCTGTCAGTTTCTCTTTCCTTTTTGTTCTTCTCATGTCCTTTTTCCCAACACTGAGATGACCTATCTTTAGTTGGACATGGTCAGCCCCTACTTCGTATGTAATCAAGCGCATAAGTATGGATTTTGAACTTGGAATTGACAGATACATGGTGTTTTACTGCATATTTGCATAGGATCCATTACACGCAAAATTGTGAATATTAGTAAGATGAACTAATTTAAGGCATTAAAAAGCAATTATCAATTCCTCTCAGCAAACAGCATTCAACTGCTTCAGTCACATATTTCTTCAAAATACTTCTAATTAAAAGATACTGCTGTAAAATGTAGAGCAACAGTCAATGAAAACAACATGAACAGCTATGACAGGAGGACCACCCCTACTGGTTGCAAAAGCAACATGAATGACCTGTGTCATTCATAAAGCACAAATTAAACAGATTGCATGTATCCTTCTCAGTTCATAGTTCCACTTGTCCATACATTCGTCCATAGGCTGGAAAATTCTCGAAAATAAAACAAACTCACTCACACTGTCTCTTGTGCAAGCACTAAAAGGAGATTTCTTCCAACTTAGATCAACAACAATGCATAATGTTAATAACTTCTCCTATAGTCCTAGCCAGTGGCCAGAGTAAATACAACATAGAAAACAAAAGAAACTAAAATCTTGAAAGAAAGTGGAGCCATGTCTAATAAGTGAGTCTTTGATTTCCACATACAAAATTGTGTATCTTTCCTAATAAAATTGAAAATCATGCACAATCTGACCAATGCCTACTAGTCAGAGGAGATAGAACCATGAGAAATATAACAAATGCAAATATTTAAAGCATGACTTCTTTGGGGGATGGGAGGAAGGGAAGGGAAGGTGGAGAGAAAGAGAGGAGTCATACTCTGATCAGTGACTCTTTGATTTCCACGTACAGCTAACACAGCATCCTTCAACTGCTGCTCACTAAGTTGGAGATTCTTGAACAACTGCTGTCCGAACCTTTTGTCTGAAGAGAATGCTAGCACAAGATGTTCAACAGACAGAAACTCATCACTGAACTCCTTTTTATACTTCTTGGCATTGTCCAAAATAGTTACAAAACTTGATCCTATTATGGGACCACTTGTATCACCAACCACCTGGCAAAGTAACAACAGTTATAAAGTTTATGGTGATTGTCTGTTAACATCATACTGCATGACAATGACCACGCATACCTTGGGCTGCCCAGATATAAACTGATCTGTAGCTTGCAGCACTGATGTGTTATCAATTCCAGCCTTGGTAAATATTCTCCGAGCCAAACCATCCTTCTGCTCCAAAAGGGCTTTCATCAAATGCTCAGATTCCACAACTTGCTGCTTACACAGTCGTGCTGCATCTACGGCACCAATTATCCCGTCCCATGCCATTTCAGTGAATTCTCCTTGGTTGATCTGTTGCATAAAATAAAAATAAGTTCAATTGCAGAGTTAAAAATGAGTTTAGTTGTCAATCATGAACACAATGTTTTGTGGACTCAAACATTCGATCAGCCCTTCCTATAAGAAATTGCTAAAGCAATGGATGCTCCAGTTATTGATAGTATTTATTTGATATAGTCTCTGGATAATAACTGCTACTAAAAGAGAGCCACGGCCTATATGTTGAACTCAAAATCCCAGCAGCATGTCACATCAAAGTTTAAAACTTACATGAATATCAGACTAAGTCATCACAAAAAGCAGGGATAACCTACAACAAAAGTAGGCAAATGCTGCCACATATGAAGTCAAAAGTGACCATGATGATACCTAATTTGCTATTAATTGCTACATAGGTTGAATAACACAGAATGAAGATAAAAGAGGGGTGCTCCCAGATGTAAAGCACGTATTTTGGTTGCTTTCAACATTACAACTATTCGATGGCTGCCACTTTCAAAATTCTCCATGAATAATGGAACATGAAATCCCCAATGTAATACAGCTATTGATAATATAAAAAGATTCTCACTACTTTATCCATTAAGTTATGACTCCATGCACCCAGATGAATGTCTAAAGAACATCAGAATGCTTCCCTTCTATGTTCCATCTCCACATGTAAACTACTGGTTCTGCACACTGCTCCATCAGTCCAAGTTTGCAGCTCCAAATCAAGAAAGGAAGAGTCCTTCTCCCTTTTCTTCAACAAAGAACAAATTTTATGGAGCTATTGCTATACCATCGTGTGTTCTTAAAAAGAATTCTCTGAAACCAAATACCAAAAAATAAATAAAATAAAGGAGCACTATTGTGAGACCCAATCTTTTTTATTAGCTTACTTTAGATTACGATGCAATTTGATTAGATTGAGTTAAAAAATTATAAAAGATAATATAGCTAGAATTTTTGATTGAATCTATATTCATAATGTTTCGTATTGAGGTAGCTTCCTAACGCATCTTGAATCACTTAAATCAGAGGTCAATTAAAGAAATTAGAAGTAATTTTATGAACGTATATCATTGCTGATGAATTTTTGATAAATTACGAAAATGCCATTGATGGAGATAAGAATGATTTTGTGTTTTTATCCGAAATTTTATATTTTAAAATTATGTTGGATGTGTTAGAAGTTAGTTTTGAATCAAGAATCTATTTTTAAATATTTAATGGGTATTTATCTCTTTAGTTTTCTTAAAAAAATTAGTATCCTGTAAAGACTAAAAAGTTTATTTGTTTTAGGAAATTAGAATCCTATGAAGAGTGGAAATATAGAAAATCTCTCTATAAATAAGGCTCAATTAAGGTCTTTTAATAACAAATCAATGGTTTAAAAGGATGAAGAAGATAAAGGTTGAAGGATCAAGAAGAACAAGTAGGTTGATGGAACTCTTGAGTGTCAAAAATTGAGGATTAGTTTCTACTAATTTATTTAGAGAGGTAAGTGATCTGATCATAAGTTAGAGTATTTTATAAATTATTCATGATTGCTAAAGAATTTTAAAGTTTGGTAAATTACCTACTCATAAGTTAGAGTATTTTATAAATTTGCTAAAAGAATTTTAAACTTTGATAAGTAACCTAATTATAGGTTAGAGTATTTTATAAATTGTTCATGATTGCTAAAAGAATTTTAAAGTTTGACAAGTAACCTAATCATAAGTTAGAGTATTTTATAAATTATTCACGATTGCTCAAAGGATTTCAAACTTTCATAAGTAACTTAACTATAAATTAGGACTTTTATAATATTGTAGGATTGCCAAAAAAATTATTTTATAATTGATGAATGATTATTTGAATTAAAATAATTGCTAAACTTTCATATAATCAATTATTTTGAAACAATGAGATTTTATAATTATTTTTGAAATGTTATTAAAGGTTTAAATTCTACATAACATATCTATTACAAAATTTGGATCAAATAAGTAGAATATAAATTGTGTATTATTATTGCTAATTGCTACAAATTGTTATCACATGACGAATGATTTATAATCTTTGGCTGTCTAATTACTATTACTACTATTTTCTATAAACATTATCATGAGAAAATCATTTATGATTTTCATATGAAGCGGTATGATATATGATTTTATGAAACAATATCACAAATAAAAATAGAGAACGAAAATTAGGATTACTAAATATGAATGATTGGATTATTGACAAATGAAACATGATTGATATTATACATAAACTCTCAGTCACTACGAATGATTGATGATTGATACTGGGACCTATCTCTATACAGGATATGTGGAAGAAGAAACTCCTACTTATAGAGTTAAATGTGGCAAATTGGCACTGCCATAAAGATTGTATATGGCCCTAATTAAATGACTGAGGATTTGCTATAATTAGAGATGGCAATGGAGCGGCCACTCTCTATCCGCATTCTTGCCACTATTTTAGCCCTTCATTTATATTTTCATCCCTGCTAATGCGGATAGGGACTTTCCCATGCTCATGGGCATTTCCATCCCCACAAGCCCGCAAGGATCCCATCCCTGCTTACTTTATTTTTAATAAAGTCCTTATTTTCATTCTCACTAAGATCCCTATCTTACCGCCCCAATTGTGATATTAAAATATTCATTTTTAAAATTTTAATTTTACTCACTACATTTTAAAAATAAAAAAAAAGTATTGAGTTTCATATAATAAATAAAAAAGATTTAAATAAATTTACTATAACTATAAAATTCATGAGCTAATTCATAAGAAATATATTAAATCATAATTTCAAAGAGAATAATAACATAAGTTTGTGAACGTGAGCTATTTTACAAAAAATAAATAAATATATCCAACAATAAATCTTAATAAATATAAAGAAGGTGAGTGCATGTAAACTTGAGATATTTTAGAATTATATATGAAACTATATTTAAAATATTAAAATAATAAAATAACATTAAAGTAATATAAAATATATGGAGACCCCATGGGATGGGGATCGAGGACCCCATAAGGTAAGGAGTACTCTTTTCATCTCTGCCTCATTCCCATTTATAGAAATAGAATTTTTTTCATCCCCATTCTCATGGAGAGAAAATTTTTCCATCCCCACTTCATTTGAGATGGATCTCACGATGATCGAAGAAAATAAAAAAAATTATTATTCCTAATTATAACATAAACATGTAATTAAAAACTATAACTATAAATTATTATAATTATTTAAATAATAATTTTAAATTATTATTGTTATTATATAATATGATCTAAAAACTTTTACAATATAATGCTTATTTGATCTACTAATTTATGCTTAATATTACTTTCTGAATAAAGAATCATAAAACTTTATTATTATTATTTTTATTTCAGAAATTAAGACATAAGCAAAAGTCGGATAAAAGTTAACCTTTTATTTTAATTAATTTATGTTAATTAATTAACATATGACTGAAAATTTATTTTCAAATGTGCAGTGAAATGTTATGCTTTAGAACCATTCCAAGCCTAGCACGTTAACTATTCTTAATTCATATATTAAAAAAGCAATTTTTGTATTCTAGTATAATTAAATCGTCTTGGAAACAATGACAAACATAATCATATATCCAATTCCAGAAAAGTAGATACTGAGAAGCAATACCTGAGAAGAGCTTCCATAGCTATAATTAGGCGGAGTGGTGGAGTGGAACTGGCGACAAAGGAGGCTCTTCTCCAAGCGCCCGATAGAGCCCGGGGCTCTGATCACATCTCCGACTCCAACGTGCGGTGGAGATGGGGCACCGGCGGGGCCGAGGAACGGCGGAAAGGGGGAGGAGAGAGAGCGAAGGGAGGGGTGGGGGGGGTGGGGGTGAGGGTGAGAGGAGTAGCGGCGGCGGGCGGCGGCGTAGGCGGTTCTTGCGAGTCTCGACGTGGCTGCCCTGCCAGCCATGGTGAGAGCTTCTCGACGATAGATCCGGATTCGGCGAGCGAGAGATTGGAGGGTTATGGAAGGTGTCTTGGGGCAGGGTTTTAGTACAGGAGAAACAGCGATGGCGGAAAGAGAAGGTTGTGGAAGCTGGGAGAACGTTCTGCGTTCTGACCCTCCGATCCGCGAGTTCTAACGGGCCTCGGTCGGATACATACTTCCGGATGACTTACGGATAAGCTTGATTGATAACAAAGGCGACCTAACGAAGACAAAAATAGATTAATAGAATGCATCAAATTGAGTTTGGAGGTTCAGATGTATGCAATGCTGTCGCTTTGGGCGCTTTGGGGCATTCGGCTCGCGAGAATCTTTCAATATTCCTAACAACGTAACAATATCACGTTACCTTGTTTGGTTAAATATATTATTAAAAAAAAAAAAATATTTAAAATTAGTAACTCGGATTGCCAGATAAATGAAAATTTTTATCTATTTTTCTTTCAAAATTGCTTCTCAAAAGAAAATATCTTTCATGAGTCATTTAATATGATATGTCATATTAAAATTTTAATAATTTTTATTACATACTAATATAAATAATAAAAAATAATTATATTAAATTATATATAATAATTAATTATTTCAATATTATAATTATTATTGTATTTTTATACTAATATATTAATAAAATTTAAGGATAATTGCACCATAAGTATATGAACTTATTTGGGGTTTTTAATTAAGTTTTTATATTTTTTTTGAATTGAATATTTCAAGTCATGTAAGTTTTTCAATTAAGTACATTTGTAATGACCATTAATGATTACTTGACAGACTGCATGATGGTCATCAATGATGATTTGAGTTTACTTTTTTTTTTTTTCAATTGAATATATGAACTTATAAAAAAATTTTAATTGGATATATTGACCCATTAAAGTTTTTAATCAAGTACAGAAAAGATGGGCAAGAGAATTATAAGGGCTATCCATTAACATCCTTTTAAAATTTGGCTCTACATGGCAAAGTCAGATGGCCTTTACAGAGCCACATCGTTTTTGAAAGAAGGTAATTTTTTTTTGTTAAAAATATGTTAGTAATGCATCAAAAAGTTTACAACCAAAAAAGGCATGTATTTAAAGTGTGATTTTCTTATTAATTCATTTTATGTATAGAATTTTATATATAAAAACTTTTGATTGATTAGTTTGTTATGTATTTACGAAAAATGCTAATTAAACTTGAATAAGTATACTTAATTAAAAATTTTTATGAGTTAGTATACTGAATTGAAAAACTTTTATAAGTGTTACACTTATTAAAAAAAAATTATGCTCAGGTTAACATTGATGGGCATCATACGGTCTGATAAATCATCATTGACGACCATTAAAAATATACTCGATTAAAAAATTTACATGCTTTGGTATATTGAATTGAAAAAAAAAAATTAGTATAAGGACTCAATTGAAAACCCCAAATAAGTTAATGTACTCATAGTATAATTATTCCTATAATATAATATATTATATTATATATTATATTATATAATATTAAATTTATCATATAATTAATATAATTTACTAATATCATTAAATTATTAGTATTGTAATAATATTACATTATTATTTTGTATTTATCATATAATTAATATAACTTAATAATATTATTAAATTATTATTATTACAACAATATTGCATTATTATATTATATTATATTTATTTTATAATATAATAAATAATATACGTTTTGAATATATAATATATATTTTATATTGTAAAATATATTAATATTTTTGTTAATACAATAAAGAAATATATAATATTATATATAAGTTATTATACTATATAGTATTATTAATATTATTAATAATAATATTTTGTAATATTTAATTATATTAAATAATTATAATAATTCTATTATATATTTATAATATATTCTATTACTGTGTTAATTATATATTTTATATAATATTATTAATAATAATTTATATTATATTTTATAAAAATAATATAATTAATTATTATATATTTTATATAATATATAATTATTATATTTGAAAATATTGCTCTACTAGCAGACCCAAACATGCCCTAAAATCATGCTAGCTTATTATAAAATGAGTTTTTGGATTTATATGTATAAAAAGTATTTAAATTGATAATAATTTCCTAAGGAAGGTGTTGCCCAGCTAAGCAACCCAAGAGGGGGGGTGAATTAGGTTCTTTTTAAAATTTTAAACAATGATGTGCAATACTTGCAAAGTTATAAGAGTGAGTGAAGTGTTAAACTTGAAAACACAGCAAGAACAGTGGAAGGCACACACAAACACAAAGGTTTATAATGGTTCGATGCTAACCCTTGTACCTACATCCACTCCCCAAGAACCCCTTGGAAATTTTTACCACTAATCGTTCTCCAACGATTATAACCTAGCTTGCTTAGCTAGCTTCTTGTTTTCAAGCACAAGGGAGCCTTTACAACCACCAATTAAGGGTTTGGCACACTCCTCACAAGTTTCAACTAAATTGAAACTCAACAAGATACAATAAGAAATAAGTTCAGCAAGAATAGCTCCTTAATAAGCAAATAAATATAATAAAGAGTACTTTACAGTTTTGAAGCCTTTTTCCCTTGAATGAGCTTCACTTCTTTGAATGTTGTGAGTTAAGAGCACTTGATGAAGCTTCTGGAGTGGTTGGTGGGAGCTTTGAATGGGTTTCAATGGATTTTCAAACTTCAGCTATAATGATTTTTGAAAACTAGAGCAGGCTAAATTTTCTTTAGATTTGGCTTGATAAATCTCTCTTTTTCTCACTTGTAATCCTTAAAAAATCCACTTAACTTCTTGCTAATCCATCCCATTAACTTGTATTTATAGTTGGTTGAGGGATTGGACCGTTGGAATGGCCGTTTCCGAATGTTAGAATGTCAGAACTAGCCATTGGGCAAGTTCCCAGGGCGTTAGTCGGCTCCAGAGCCGACTAACCTGGGATTTTTTCCATCCCAGGCTGAGTTAGAGCCGACTAACACCACAGTAGTCGGCTCTAGCGCCGACTAACGTGGGTAAACCCACTGTAAGTCCCACAGTAGTCGGCTCTAGAGCCGACTACCTTGTGCCAGACCACTGTGTAATCACAGTAGTCGGCTCTAGAGCCGACTAATCCAAGGTTTTCTTTTGTAAAAGCTTCTGTGACACATTTTTGACTTAATAACTCACATGTGGGTCGGTCAAGGGCTTCATTCTTCCATTCCAAGTTGCCGTGGGAGTTGACCAAAGTCTCCAAAACTTGAAAAATTACTCCACGGACTTGGAAAACCATTGAATCTTAAACTTTCTACACTTGATAATTTTGCCAAATATCTGAGTTTTACTTAATCTGACCTTGAGTCCTTCTTCTCAGATACTGGGATTCTCTCTCTTGAACCACATACTGATTTTGACGTTTGGAATCCGTTTAGATATTCTTGGTGACTTTTGTATACCTGCAAGTCACATTGATCTACACCAAAATCATCAGTAACCTACTTAATTGTTTTGTGATCATCAAAATCAATGCAAGGTCAACAATCTCCCCCTTTTCGATGATGACAAAACCATTAAGTATAAGATTAAAATAATAATTTAAGGCAATGCAGCATTGAACTTAGCACAAGGTTGAAATTATTTGGCTCATATCAGAAGAGATTTCTAAGTTAGTTTCATATGTAGGTTTTGTGCTAAAGATCTCGAAAAGAGTGCTAAAAGTAAGAATATGAGTCAAAAACTAAAAATTTTCATCCGAGTACTTCAAAAATAATATGACATTCATTTTCTATATTTTGAACCCAGAGAAATCAGATTTTTGGTGGGATTTATAGTGAATTTTAACCCAAAAAGCTGAATTTTCAGCAAAAATCTGAATTTTTCATGAAAAAGTTGAGTTTTGTGCCAAAATAATTAAATTCAGTGCCAAATCCAAAAGTATGTGCTGAGGATGAAGATTTATACAAATAAACTTTGTCTTCATGCTGAGATTACAATTTTGATTCCAAAAATTCAGAGTTTCGGCAGTTAGAACAGAAAGTGCCAAAGGCATGCCAAAAATCTGCATAGTGTGCCGAAACTTTGGTTTTTGATGTTAAACTTTTCAGGAAAAGTTTTCAAACAAAGTTCAATTGATTTAAAAGAAAGTGAAATGAAACTAACAAGTTTTGTTTACTCTTTTTGAAAAATTTCAAAAAGATCATCTTATTTTCAATTTTACTCCCCCTAAGCATATGCTCTCATTGTTCCATTTTGAAATTATGAAACATGCTGAAACTTTTTAAAAACTTGCTAAAACATGATGTACCATTTTTGAAAACTTGAAAAACTTACAAAAACATAATGAAAAATTTTGAAACTTGCTGAAACATGATGAAAAAGTTTTGAAAAATTTTCTAAAACTTGACAAGAAGATCCTTCTCCTTTTTAAATGTGTGCTTACCCTCTTTGATCTTTTCATGGGTCCATTCTCCCCCTTTTTGTCATCAATTAAAAAGGAAGTAAAAGATTAAGCAGTTAATTTTATACATCTCATCCTTGATAGTTCAATATTGAAAATTTTCATAACAAATGAAAGATCTCATATGAAAATTTTTATAACAAATTCACAATGGAAGATTAACATGAAACATTTCACAAGAAAAAAATTCCATACACAGAATTATATAAAAAGAAACATTTCATTAAGCATAAGATTTCATAAATAGGATTCATACATGACTAAATTCATAAGATGACATTCTAATACAAGCATTACAAACATTACATTCTAATACAAACAATACAATACATAGAGATCCTAATACATTCTGGACACAACAAGATAACCTAATCTATTCCTCATCTGAGGATACAACAGATGGCTGAGCAGAAGATCCAGCACCACGTCCTTGTGGAGGAGGACTATAGGATGCATGTGGTGGCCTAGAGCGAGGGTGAGCAGATGTGAAGCTAGATTGGGGAGGTGGCTGAGCAGGATGGGTAGGTGGCTGAAATGCAACTGGAGTAAGCTGGTCGCTGATGGTGGAGACCAAATGGTGAAGGAGACCAATGGACATCTTTAGTCTCTCAGATTTTCCACCAAAGGATACAATCTGAGTTCTCAGTTGTCTTACTTCTTCAGCTACTCGGGCTAACTACTGAGAGTCACGGCTAGATCCAGATTTATGACCTCTCATCTCATGCATCATCAGCCTTCCACTAATAATATTTACAGAGTGCTTCAGCCTGTCTAACCTCATCATCATCTGAGTCATGGTCTCATTTACAGTAGAAATGTGAGGACCATAGTAAAATCACCTGTAGATGAGCCACTATCTCCTGAACTTCTACTGGAGAGAGCAGATGATACTTCTCTGACAATGTACTGCAGCTGATCCTGACTGAGCTCAATAGATGTCCTCTGGGGTACTGTGGGCTTCTCAGGCTGCTACCTAGTACTTGGTCCAGCCTCCTCATGTGAGGAAGAAGATGGACCCTCTGCCTCAGCTGGCTCATCTGCCTCTGTCTCTCTTCCTCTTTCTCTGGTCCACCGCCCATTAATCTTTACAAAACCCATTCGACGCAGAGAATGTTCATTGTAAAAGTCCGAATGGTGCAGCTTGGTGGATTCTTCACCCTTCAGTCTTACTCCAAAATGCTTAAAAAAATGGGTGAGAAGCATACCATAGGGAAGAGCAGATCTAGCTCTGTTGACTGTTTCTCCCCACACAGTCAACATCAAATCAGAGAGATCATAGGGGATGTCACTGACAATGTAATACATGAGGGTCAGATCCTTCTCAGTGACCAGGTTGAAGCTACCAGTTCTAGAGATAAAAATCCTAGAGATGATATGATGGAGTAGTCTCATTTCCACATTTAGGGTATTAGCCTCCAAACGGTCTACACCCTCTCCATCCTCAATTCCTAAGATAGTCTCAATCCTGTGAGCTCTATCCTCAAGAAAATCCTTACAAACTCCACCAACAGAAACTCTTAAGATATTTCCAATGGAGGCACAGTCCAGCTCAATATTAACCCCTTTTATTATGGAAGAAGCAGAGGTGAAATCAACAAAGAGATTTTGGTAAAACTCTCTTGCCAATTTTGGGTAGATTGCAACCTCTGTCATACACAAGAAGCTCCATCCCCTTTGTTGAAGCATCCATCCAATATTAAACCGTTCCCGGGCAAGGAATCCAAAGTCCACTATCCTTCCATTTGAAATAGCTCTTGTGGACAAGGATTGGATGCCAGAGAACCTTGAGAGAGAGGGCATGGCAGGAGCTTGTGCGCCTCTCTCGTGAGAGCTCTCCGGGGCTTCTTCTTGCCGCACGCAAGGGATCTTCATCCGTGGAGCCATGGAGCCAGAGTGCTAGATCTGGATGGAAGAAGGGATCTAGAGAGGGTGAAGGAAGGGGTTTAGAGGGTTCTAGGCTTGAGGAAAGAGTTTTGGAAGTTTGGAGGAGAAATGAGAAGGAGGGAGACCAAGGGGCGTTCAGTCTCACTTATAGACCGAGCGCTCCTTGGAGTTAGTCGGCTCCCATGCCGACTAACTCCATGTTAGTCGACTCCCCAGTCGACTAACATGGGGAGCATGATGCTAGGCCCCCAAAAAGTTTGCAAAACTCCAATGAAAATGATTTTTACAAGCTAGCTTGTTATGGGATCATGAAGAGGGGTCAGCTAGGCTAATTGTCATGATTTTTAATATTTAAATGCGTGTCTAAAAAAAATTTAAAAAATCAATCTAAGTAGCTGACTCATTCTGATAGGGGGTCAAACATGCCAAGTTCTCTTCTAATTTCATAAAATTTGTTTTCATCAAGGGGTTTTATGAAAATATCAGCTAATTGCTTGTCAGTACTAACAAATTCAAGGATTATCTCCATTTTGAACATGATCTCTAATGAAATGATGTCTAATTTCAATGTGTTTGGTCCTAAAGTGCTGAATTGAATTTTTAGTCAAATTAATGGTACTAGTATTGTCATATTTTATGGAAATGTCTTTAAGTTTAATGCCATAATCTTTCAGTTGTTGCTTAATCCATAAGATTTGAGCACAACAACTTTTAGCAGTTATGTATTCAGCCTCAGCTATGGATAAAGCAACTGAAGTTTGTTCCTTGCTAAACTATGAGATTAAGTTAACTCCTAGAAATTGGCAAGTTTCACTAATTGATTTTCTATCAATTTTACAACCAGCAAAATCAGAGTCTGAGTAACCAATCAGATCAACAGTAGATTGCTTAGCATACCAAAGACAAAGATTTTTAATACCATTTAAATATCTTAAGATTCTTTTCACAGCATTTAAATGTGTTTCTCTAGAATTAGTTTGAAATCTAGCACACATGCATACACTGAATAAAATATCAGGCCTACTAGCAGTTAGGTATAAAAGTGATCCTATCATGCCTCTATAAAGCTTTAAATCTACTGAATTACTATTATCATTCAAATCAAGTTTGCAAGATGAACTCATAGGGGTATCGGCACATTTAGAATTCTTCATGCCAAATTTCTTCAGAATTTCTCTTGTGTATTTGCTTTGGCTAATGAAGATTACATCTACATTTGCTTTATTTGAAGTTCGAGAAAATAGTTGAGTTCACCCATCATGCTCATCTCGAACTCTCCCTGCATGAGCTTAGCAAAATCTTGGCACAAAATTTCATTAGTAGCATCGAAAATGATGTCACCCACATAAATTTACACAATAAATATATCATCATTTTCTCTTTTTATAAATAATGTAGTGTCCACATTTCCTTTAATGAAATTGTTGCTTATCAAGAATTTGCTTAATCTATCATACCATGCCCGGGGTGCTTGTTTCAAACCATACAAAGCTTTGTTTAACTTAAACACATGGTTTAGAATTCATTATTTTCAAAACCGGATGGTTGTTCTACATAGACTTCCTCAGCAATATATCCATTTAAGAAAGCACTTTTAACATTCATTTGAAATAATTTGAAGTTCATGAAGCATGCAAAAGCGAGTAATAGTCTAATAGCTTCTAATCTTGCAACAGGAGCAAAGGTTTCATCAAAATCAATGCCTTCTTCCTGATTATAACCTTTACCTATCAATCTTGCTTTATTTCTAATTATGTTTCCATGCTCATCCAATTTATTTCTGAAAACCCATTTAGTGCCAATTATGAGATAATCTATTGGTCTATCAACTATGATCCATACATTGTTTCTTTTAAATTGATTTAACTCTTCATGCATTGTATTTATCCAATCAGGGTCATTTTTAGCATCATCAAAACATTTTGGTTCAATTTGTGAAACAAATGCTAAATGATTACATGCATCTCTATATGAGGACCTAGTTCTTACTCATTGAGATGGGCTACCAATAATAAGTTCTTTGGGGTGATTATGGACATACCTTCACTCCTTTTTCAAATCATGTGTACCTTGAGGTTCAGCTTGTTGGAGTGTTTCAATGCTATTTTCCTGATTATTTTGTTCATTTGATCCTTCTTTCTCCTTTAGAGTAATATCTTGCATTCTTTCTTGATGGAAGTTCATTAGTTTCATCAAATACTATATGAATGGATTTTTCTACCACTAATGTTTTCTTATTAAATACTCTATAAGCTCTACTATTGGTAGAATATTTAAGAAAAATTCCTTCATCAGATTTTGCATCAAATTTATCAAGATTTGTTTTGCCATTATCTAGAATAAAACATTTACATCCAAAAATATGAAAGTATTTAATGTTTGGTTTTCTATCTTTCCAAAGTTCATATGGGGTCTTTTTCAAAATAGGTCTTATTAGAGCTCGATTCAAAACATAACATGCTGTATTGATTGCTTCAACCCAAAAGTATTTTGGGAGATTGTTTTCACACAACATGGTTCGGGCCATTTCTTCAAGGGTTCTGTTTTTTCTTTCAACTACACCATTTTGTTGAGGGGTTCTAGGTGCAGAAAAGTTATGGTTAATTCTTTTTTCATTACAAAAACTTTCAAAATATTGATTTTTAAATTTTTTTCCATAATCACTTCGAATAGATGCAACTTGAAGACCTTTTTCATTTGTTGCTTTTCTGAAAAATTTTAAAAATGCAGAAAAAACTTCATCTTTGCTTGCTAAGAATAAAACCCAAGTAAAATGAGAAAAATCATCAATGATTATAAAACCATAACGTTTACTACCTAGACTTGTGGTTCTAGTTGGTCCAAATAAGTCCATGTGTAAAAGTTCCAAGGGCCTAGAAGTTGAAACCACATTTTTGGATTTAAATGAAACTCTAGTTTGCTTTCTAAACTGGCATGCATCACAAATTTTATCCTTTTTAAAACTTAATTTTGGCAAACCATTTACTAAATCTCTTTTAATTAGTTTGAAAAGCAAATTCATGCTAACATAAGCAAGTTTACGATGTCATAACCAACTAGAATTATTAAATTTAAAATTTATGGCAACTAGACATTCAACATTTTGGTCATTAAGCTCATTTAGATCTACCATATAAACATTTCTATGCCTATGATCAATAAATTTCATGCTATCATCAGTAGGATTTGTAACCATGCAAACAGATAATTCAAAAATAACTTTAAAACCTTTATCACATAATTGACTAATGCTTAGCAAATTATGTTTTAATCCATCAACAAGAAGAACATCATTAATAAAAGTATGGGAAGTGATACCAATTTTGTCAATGCCAATGATCCTTCCTTGAGCATTGTCTCCAAAAGTAACCACTCCTCCATCCTTAGCTTACAAAGTGATGAATTGAGATTCATCACTCGTCATGTGTCTTAAGTACCCGCTATCCAAGTACCATCTTCTTTTTGCATTACGGGACACAAGACACATCTGCAACCACAATATCAAGTTATGTTCTTAGGTACCCAAGTTTTTTTAGGTCCTTTGGGGTTAGCATGAATGGTTCCTTTAGGAGCCCAAATTTTCTTGATATTCTTGTTGATATGAGAGTTACATGCATAGGCTTTATGTCCTGGTTTTCCACATTTGAAAAAAGTAATTTTTGAAAAGTTGTTTGGTGGAACAAAAATTTTTTCAAAAATTTATGCTTCTATAAAGAGTTATAACCTAGTCCAGCTTTATTAAAAACAGCCCTTTGGTTATCGAGAATCATTTGCAATTTTATGGAACTTAAAGTAAATTTGTCCACAATGGGTTTCAGTTTGTTAACTTCATTTTTCAAATTCAGATTTTCTTGGGTTAAAACAGAATTCTCATTTGAAAATTTCTCTTTTTCAAAAACCAATTTTTGGACTTAATTTTTCAAATCTTTATTTTTGCTGCCTAACTTTTTGAATTCAGCAAGTAAATCATAAAAAGCATCTTGCAATTCATCAAATGTAAATTCAGTTTGAGAGTTAGGGATTACCTCTTCTTCACAAGCCATGAGGCACAAGTTTGCTATTTCTTGTTTCTCATCCTCTGAACTTATGTCATCACTATCACTCCAAGTTGCCATCAATGCTTTCTTCTTAGCCTTTTTGGGACCTTTCTTTAATTATAGACAGTCAGCCTTGAAATGTCCAGGCTTCTTACATTCATAGCATGTGAGAGGCTGCTCCTTATCCTTCTCCTTGTTGAAGTCTCCTTTCAGCAGTGGCCTTCTCTTCACTCCTTGTTTCTTCTTCCTCATGAATCTTCTAAATTTTCTTGTGATGAGAGCAAGCTCATCATCCCCTTCACTCTCTTCTGAAGATTCATCACATTCATCCTTTTGATCTGAACACTTTAAGGCCATGGTTCTTCTCTTCTTGGACTCCTCCTCATCAAGATGTTGTTTGACTTGAATTTCATGGGTCATCAGTGATCCCATAAGCTCTTCTAGAGGAAGGATGTTGAGGTCTTTTGCCTTTTGAATTGCAGTCATCTTAGCTTCCTATGACCTAGGCAAAGATCTCAAAATTTTTCTCACTAAATCACTGTTAGTATAAGACTTTCCAAGGCTTTTAAGGCCATTCACAATATCAGTAAATCTAGTGAATATATCAGCAATGGATTCATTTGGTTCCATTTTAAACAGTTCATATCTATGTACAAGCATATTGATTTTAGATTCTTTCACTTGATTTGTGCCTTCATAGGTGACCTCAAGTCTGTCCCAAATTTCTTTGGCAGAAATACAAGTGAAAATTCTATTAAACTCATTTGCATCAAGTGAACAATATAACACATTTATGGCTTTAGCATTCAGCTGAGCCATTTTCTTATCATGCTCATCACAATCCGCTTCCGGTTTGGGGATTTCAAGACCATTTGTTCTAAGAATGGGTGTGTGAGGGCCATTGACAATGATACTATATAGATCATAGTCAAGTGCTTTAATAAAAATTTTCATCCTAGCCTTCCAATAAGTGTAATTTGTGCCATTGAATAAAGGTGGTCTGTTTGTGGACTATCCCTCAGTCAACAAGGAACTCATTTGGGCTGCCATAGATCTTGGACTCTTTGTCGGTTAAGATAAATACAAGCAAGAGAACCAATGCTCTAATACCACTTGTTGCCCAACTAAGCAACCCAAGAGGGGGGGTGAATTGGGTTCCTTTTAAAATTTTAAACAATGATGTGCAATACTTGCAAAGTTATAAGAGTGAGTGAAGTGTCAAACTTGAAACACACAGCAAGAACAGTGGAAGGCACACACAAACACAAAGGTTTATAGTGGTTCGGTGCTAATCCTTGCACTTACATCGACTCCCCAAGAACACCTTGAAAATTTTTACCACTAATCGTTCTCCAACGATTACAACCTAGCTTGCTTAGCTAGCTTCTTGTTTCCAAGCACAAGGGAGCCTTTACAACCACCAATTAAGGGTTTGGCACACCCCTCACAAGTTTCAACCAAGTTGAAACTCAATAAGATATAATAAGAAACAAGTTCAGCAAGAATAGCTCCTTAATGAGCAAATAAATACAATAAAGAGCACTTTACAATTTTGAAGCCTTTTTCCTTTGAATGAGCTTCACTTCTTTGAATGCTAGGAGTTAAGAGCACTTGATGAAGCTTCTGGAGTGGTTGGTGGGAGCTTTAAATGGGTTTCAATGGATTTTCAAACTTCAGTTATAGTGATTTTTGAAAACTGGAGCAGGCTAAATTTTCTTTGGATTTGGCTCGATAAATCTCTCTTTTTCTCACTTGTAATCCTTCAAAAATCCACTTAACTTCTTGCTAATCCATCCCATTAACTTGTATTTATAGTTGGTTGAGGGATTGGACTGTTGGAATGACCATTTTCGAACGTTGGAATGTCAGAACTAGTCATTGGACAAGTTCACAGGGCATTAGTCGGCTCCAGAGCCAACTAACCTGGGATTTTTCCCATCCCAGGTTGAGTTAGTCGGCTCTAGAGCCAACTAACACCATAATAGTCAGCTCTAGAGCCGACTAGGGTGGGTAAAGCCACTGTAAGTCCCATAGTAGTTGGCTCTAGAGCCGACTAATCCAAGGTTTTCTTCTGTAAAAGCTTCTATGACACATTTTTGACTTGATAAATCATATGTGGGTCGGCCAAGGGCTTCATTCTTCCATTCCAAGTTGCCGTGGGAGTTGACTAAAGTCTCCAAAACTTGAAAAATTGCTCCACGGACTTGGAAAACCATTAAATCTTGAACTTTCTACACTTGATAATTTTGCTAAATATCTGAGTTTTACTTAATCTGACCTTGAGTCCTTCTCAGATACTGGGATTCTCTCTCTTGAACCACATACTAATTTTGACGTTTGGAATCTGTTTAGATATTCTTGGTGACTCTTGTATACCTGCAAGTCACATTGATCTACCCCAAAATCATCAGTAACCTATTTAATTATTTTATGATCATCAAAATCAATGCAGGGTCAACAGAAGGTATTTTAGCACCTAATCCATGTTTAATGTCCAAATGGAGGTTTAGAGCATAATATGAGTAGGATTTGATTTAGTTTAAGATTAAGGCTGCGTTTGGTAGCTGATAATCTATCCAGATTGCTGGCAATTTAAACTGGACCCACCAGATAACTAGGTTTGGTATGTTTTTTAATGGTAATCTATCTTGCAGTGGTAATCTAGATTATCTCTCATGAGGCAATCCAGATTGCTTAAGGGAGGGGTGGCTATCCAGATTACTGGAGATGTGGTAATTCGGTAATAATTTTTTTGGACAAAAATGCCCTATCTCTTTCTCTTCCATAAAAACAAAACCCATCCTTCCATATGCTTTTCCCCTTCTCCCTTCACCGTGCTTATGCTTTTCCCCTTCTTCCTTCACCGTGCTTACCCTACTCCCACTCCTCTTACGTCGCCGGTGAGCTCCTCTCCCGTTGCCTCCGAGAAGATCGCCGCCGGTGAGGCAATACAGATTGCAGTGGTGTTTGTTTTTTCATAAAAAAGCACAAATAGTGGATTTTTTTTTTCACTCCAGGTGAGTTTTTTTTTTTCTCCGCTCCAGATCTTAAGTTTTTTTTTTTTTTTTAATGCAACCACAGCGTGGTGTTTGTTTTTCCATAAAAAGGTTTCCTTCCAGATGTCGAGGTTTTTTTTTAATTTCAATGGAACCACAGCGTGGTGTTTGTTTTTCCATAAAACAGTAGAACTAGTGATTTTTTTTTTCTGCTCCAAATCTCAAGTTTTTTTTGATTTCAATGCAACCACAGCGTTGTGTTTGTTTTTCCATAAACAGTAGAAGCAGTGATTTTTTTTTTGCTCCAAAACTCAAGTTTTTTTATGATTTCAATGCAATCACAGCGTGGCGTTTGTTTTTCCATAAAACAGTAGAAGTAGTAATTTTTTTTTTCCACTCCAGATCTGAAGTCTTTTTTTTTGATTTTAATGCAAGCACAGCGTGGTGTTTGTCAAATAGTATTTTTTTAGCTCCAGATCTCAAGTTGTTATTTGATTGCAATGCAATCGCAGCATAGTGTTTGTTTTTCATAAAACAACACAAATCAGTGATGTTTGTCAAATAGTGTGTTTTTTGCTCAAGATCTCAATTTTTTTTTTTTTTTTTTGATTCCAATGCAACCTTAGCGTGATGTTTGTTTTTCCATAAAATAGCATAAATAGGGATTTTTTTTCCTACACAGATCTCAAGTATATCAATTTTTAATATTGCCAAACATGTAATAATATATCAATTTTTAATAAATTTGACTTAGGGGTATTTTGGAAATTTGATGTTACATTACTGGTAATCTGGTTGTCATACCAAATACAGTAATCAATATTATTGCAACATTGCGTGTGTATACCAAACACAGTAATCAACATCATTGGCAATCTATCCAGTGGTAATCTATCTTGCAGGCAATCCACATTACCTTTCAGAATTACCTGACGATGCACCAAACGCAACCTAAGAGCAATTTCGTGAGCGAGGTAAGTTATTTTAGCATCTACTCCATGCTTAGGATCCAAAGAGAGCATTAAAAGCATAATATAAGTATGATTAAATTGGATTTGCATTAAAGTTGACTTCAAGGGATGTGTTCAACTATTTAAGATCAATTTCATGGGTTCTTACTTATTATTTTATGATTTTTATATCTTTTTTACAATTTCTAGCGATGTTGCTTTAGGTCCTTTTCCTCTTCTTATGTCCTTGAAGAACTATACCTTCTCTCATTGTTCTACTAAAAAATATTATCTCTAATTAAATTTATTTTTTTATCTTCCTTGTATCCTTTAAATTAATTCTCCGATACTTTGCCCTTGACCTGTACAACTATAGTAACTTATTCAATAAATTTATTTTTGATTCTATTATTTTCACATTTATCATGCATCCATCTTTAAATTCTCATGTCTATCATACTTGTTAGAATAAATCATCATTATTCTTCAATATTTAGAATCATATAATATTATAAATTTTATTATAATTATATAAAATTTCCATTTAAACACTATAGGCATAGATATTGTAATTTTAATTAAATATAATGAATATCATAGTCTCTGATTTGCTTTAAGGGAAGTGAATAACAATTTCAAGGATGGACAATGATTCGAACTATCATTGTTTTTATTTTTTTTTCTTTCTATTGGAGAAGAAGATGATGAATCCATCAACACCTCATAGGACTACCAATGTTATTTATGCAGTCAAATAACAAGCACTATTTGGAAATATTTTTGATTTTCTAACTAACTATTGATGGTTAATCAAAGTTTTCCTTGCTTTAATATAGCAAAATTAGCAATCTCACTCAATCTTAAATTTATACAAGTTTATTGGAATTTAGAAGATAACAAATATGAGTTGCAAGTGCTTATGTACTTGATTAATTTCCAAAAAAATCATGTATTAAGATTTTTTCCTACTATTGGCAAGCAGACCAAGTACATCATTTGTAATTTTTTAAGTCATTACTGCAGCATTAAAGATAATAAGCGCTTTGCTACCATTAGTGTATGATATTAAAATTAGTGCACATATTAAGCTAATATTGCAAAATGGTGCTAGAATAGTGGTGCATAGAGCTAGGATTTTCGTATATGAAAGTAGAATAGTTTGTAGATACTAATTTGAATACTTATCTTGAAATATAAGAACATTCCACAATGTAATATAAGAAATTTCTCTTCCTCCTTTCCTTCCTAGTAGTTTCAAGAGTACCACCAATAGGTGTAGGATTGAAGAAAGCTGAATTGTGTCTATGCTACTCTACAAATTAATCTCAATCTTGCAAATTGAGAACAATTTCTGCTTGCTTGCTACGCGATTGAGCTTAATTACAATGTAATTTAAAACCAATAAAATGTGAGCATACTTCAATTAATTTGATAATTTTTATTAAGCTAAAATCAATTTGCTGCTGACTTGATTCAATAGTTGATTATATACTAACAAAACTAATAAACTATTATAAGAAAAAAATATGTATAATTACAACATATTACCAATTTTGAGTTAAGATGGGCTCATCTTTAACCCTTTTCGTCTCCACAAAGCCCCAAACACACACACACACATATACATACATATATAGACATACATACATACATACATATATATATATATATATATATATATATATATATATATATATGTAAAGAAAGAGAGAGAGAGCGCACGCATCAGATTTGGTTACATTTGTATGTAGCAAAACTCAAATCTGATCATCTTTTTCATCATTAGATCTGTACGGATTAAAAGCCATTCATTAACCATCGTTACCCGTTTAAAAAAAAAATCGATGAAATAAACAAAAATATATAAAAAAATAAATAAAAATAGTAATACTAAGTTATCCATAGACAACGTGGAATACTTATCTTACAAAATAAATACTAATATATTTAAAATAAATAGTTACCTGAATGATAAACACTTAGTTTAGATAATAAATAGAAATCTTACAGATGAACAAAAAGAATTCGATCGAAAATATGGTGTCTTGAGCACTTATCAAGACATGAGGCATATGGAGGTTAGACATATAATACATAGGCATTAGTTGTATGTCTCATTTATTTTATCTTTATGAATGCATCTCAATAGTTGTATGAAATAGCTTTAGGTTATTCCTCAACATTTTTATTGGCAATCAAAACTAGATGTTTATCACTTTAAATTTATTCCAGATATATTAATATTTTTTTATGAGATAAAGGTTTATCATTATCTTCGAAAAAATTACTATTTACTTCTATCATTTTTGTATTTATTTATTTTTTTTATTTTTATATATTATTATTTATTTAATTTTTTTGTTTAAAGCAAGTAACGGTGGATTGATATCATTTTGGTTTTAAAATTCATGCAGATGTACTGGCGGGGACCGGCTTTGGGCCAACCCTTACCCTCTTTATATAAGGGCGTTTAAGTAATTTCATCCCCAAACCCTAGAACGCCCCCGTCCGCGGTGCAATAAAACAGTGAGGGCGCCCCTCGCAAAACGTCTCTCGGAGTCTCAGATCCGAGCTCTTCCAAGATGTCGAAGCGAGGTATCTCTCTCATTCCCTCACCTGTGGATTTTAGGGTCTTTAGAGCTCTCTGTATCGATCTTTTCCTCGTTCTTATTGATGGTTTCCACGCTCCGATCCATCTACTCTAGTGCTTTCTTTCGTAGTTCTCGTTTGAATCTTCGTCAAAGAAAACAATGAGCCATTGTATGTGGAATCTCTCAAGGGTTCCTCTGAGGTGTTCGAATTAGAATTTCTTTTTCTTTCTTTTTTTTTTTTTTAACGTCTTGTTGTATGTAGGGCGTGGAGGGACGGCGGGGAACAAGTTCCGGATGTCGCTGGGTCTGCCGGTGGCGGCGACAGTGAACTGCGCCGACAACACGGGGGCGAAGAATCTTTACATCATCTCGGTGAAGGGGATCAAGGGACGGCTCAACCGGCTGCCCTCGGCCTGCGTCGGGGACATGGTCATGGCCACCGTCAAGAAGGGGAAGCCCGATCTCAGGAAGAAGGTCATGCCCGCCGTCATCGTCCGGCAGCGCAAGCCCTGGCGCCGAAAGGACGGCGTCTACATGTACTTCGAAGGTAGCCCTTTTTAGCTTGGAAACTAAAGTTTAAACTGTAGTAATATTCGGTGTGCTTCCTTATGAATTGAATTCGGTAAGTTTCTGTTTTCTAGTGTGTTCCTTGTGTGTGATTGCCGAAGCATTCCCTGGAATTGGATTGAATGGGCTTTGGCCAACCATGGTTCCTTGTGCTGAGAAGAGTACTATTATGTTATACTATTTCACAGAAGAGAGGAGAAAGTTTTAAGACCCAGAGAAGTGTTTGGTTGTTCAATTTATGTGGCGCTTAGGGAACAAACACTTGTAATGGAGTACATGTTAATGAACTTCTAGTAGCATCTACTTGAGAAAATTTGTGGTTTAAGCTAGTGGCAGATGAAATGTTGCTAATTAGTTATTTGAGAATAGGGTCGAATCAGGATTATCCAAGCACTGAACAGGGTTTGGATGATGGGGTTTAAATATTAATTTAAACATTTAAATATTAAAGTCGCCAAATTTTCTGGAGAGATTATTATTATCATATACTTCATGTTAACAATTTTCTCTCTTAAAGAAAACTTTAACCTTTTTATCTAAACTTTATTTCCTCTGTCTTTTCATCTTCATGCACTAAATATTTTGGGCTAGATGTTTATACATACGGTCACTTCAATGAGCTCTAAGCAGCTTTACCTGACGCAATTCCTGGATGTATATAAACTTCCTGTTATAATGAATGCAACATAATTACAATCATATGATTAACAAGGTATATGGAAGCTCATTGATATATAGGCCGTGTTTATGTTCTTATAGTATTTCCTCTAGATTATGTTGCCTATTTTATCCATTTTTTGAAGTGCGCTCTCAAGATTACATTGTGTAGTGTGGTAAATTCTCAGAATTCCCACTTAGTGTGCTCTTTCGTTCCTTTGATGTTCATATCAAGTTGCTTCATTATTGACCAAGTGGCCTATGTAGGCCATTCACAATAAGAAGCATATATTGAGAAAATTGTCCAGTATTAAACAGCATGGTGGTTTTACTGTAGCATCATGTTATCTGTCTCCTGGTACATAATGTTTTCAAGCATGCTTTGTTTTAATTATAGCAACTTGATCTAGAGTGATTTTTTTCCTTGTGTCTTTTGTCAGCCTAGTCTTATTTTGGTTTGCAAGATATTGCATCGGTGGTCATTTATTGGTCTTTGTAGCACAAACTATATCCTTTCTTTGGTATCATGATTGCTTGAAAAGAAATAAGTCTGTAGCACAAACTAAAAATTTCATATATTAATGTGTTAGTCACAAGTGCCAAGCATCAGTTCAGCATTTTGCGGATTTCATGCTTCAGGACTGAATTCACTGCCTCACACTAACAGTGTGATGATATTACGGCTATGGAATCATCTTGCTGTTGTCATTGGTTCATCATTTTGCCCTGCTTAAATTTTTGTTATCATGAAAAGCCAATGTAGAAGCTGTAGAGTAGTATTTAAGCAGAACTTTGTATTTCTATGCTATTGTTGCTTTTGTGAAAATTCATGTATCTTAATGCTGTTATTTCTGGCAACATGTAAAGATAATGCTGGAGTTATTGTGAATCCCAAGGGAGAAATGAAAGGTATGATATGTTCTATTTGCCACATTTAAGCACATTACATATGTAAAGAGGAGTAGCAGAATCTACAATGTCTTGCCTCCTAGGTTTGGTATTATAGCATTGATAATTAGATCTCAAGACTGTTGAACTTATGTCAAAGTTCCACACAATATTCTCTGCAAGAGAATTTGGCATCCTGATTCAATTTTCAAATCTTGTAATTATAAAGATGAACACGTATCAATTTTTGTGTAAAAATTATAAGGCAGTTGATTAGACTGACTTTTGTATGTTGTGGTTGCAGGCTCTGCCATTACTGGTCCCATTGGAAAAGAATGTGCTGATCTGTGGCCAAGGATAGCTAGTGCAGCCAATGCCATTGTGTGATGGCTAGGCGTGCTCAAAATCAACCGCAGCGATTTTGGTCTGGAATCAGTTTGTAGTTGGAAAAAAAACCAAGAATTTAGGTTCCTTGCAGTGCTAAAAGACCTTTTCAGCCATGGTTGGTTGGTGTTTCGGAAGAGTTGCTCTTGTTTTTGAACACGTTGCTGTTGATGAAGATCAAAATTTCCCTTTTTTTTCTTTTTTAAGTTTTACAAAATATCTGAGATAGTAAGCTTGCCTTTTTATCTGCGCCATTATTTGTATCTATGTTCTGGTGGTAACCGGCTACCTAGCTGCTACTAATTGTGCTATTTGACAGGGAACTCGGTTGGAGTTTGGACTGCAATGTTGTTTATATTACCGTCAGATCTTATAGGCCTTTAGTCATGATTAAATGCTGCTTTATCTAATTCTGAGCAGATGACGTTGGTCTTCTGTGTGCTCCATCTATGGGTTATCGTGCAAACCACTTGGCCCCATGCACAGCCACCAGATTATTTTTTTGCCAACCAATTTAATTTTTGTTGGTTCCAAGGAATGAGACCACGATGTTGCCTAATGACAAAACAGCAATCGGGTGACAGCACCAGGTCGCTGTTTCAATCAGGTTGCAAAACAGCGCTAAGGTGACAGCAACAGGTCGTTGGATTGACATTTTCGCTCCCATGACATTCACTTCTATTTGTCATATATAGGAGTGGCACAGAGGATTAGTCATAGGGGCTACTTTTAGCATGCTCCAGTCATTTATCACAGATAAAGATCGTTTGGAGCTTTCAGTGTGTAGTTTTTTATTCAAACTACTGATAACTTTCTTCAATCTACAGTAACACCTCACGGTTCTATGGTTCAAGTTGTCACTTTTCGTAATGCTAATTTAAGTAGTCTAAAGGATGATAACTGTCTTTGCTGTGCGAAGGTTATTAACAAGCCTTTCAGAAGGTCAAAATACGGTGCGTTGAAGATTTGCATGTTAGGCATCAGAAAGAGGACGAGACACATTGTTGGTGTTTTTGTTAGATCCAGCGTTAGATCCAGCTTTGCAAACTTGTATTCTCAGGCTAAACCAACCAACCTAGTGTGGAACGGTCATTTTGGTTGTCCATTTCTCTCTAGCCTTCACCACGACCTCCCTTTGTTCCTGTTCATAAACTTCACGTTCTCTGCTGCCAGATTATGCAAGGGTCTGGTGCTCAAGTTGGCTTGCAAATATATATGGACCTGATAGCCTTATCCATGCGGCTGCTGTTGTCACATTATTTGCGGCAGCTGTTGTTACATTATTAACAGCTCCATCTGCTGATGTTGCATATTAAGCTCAAGCCCATCTAGTGGCCTAATTAACTCGTTAACAAGTTGAAATCATGTGAGACTAATAAGTTTAAATCAGGTGGTACTAAAAATTTGAGTGAAAGTTGATTAATGGCAAATGAAACTGGTTTATGATCTTTTCTTTTTCGTCGATGTGAGATTATTTTTGGGTATTACAATTTTCCTCTCTTATAATGTAATGAGACCTTTTCTTTGCCATCCGACGGATAGTTGATGATATAGGATAATTTTTAAAATATTATAATATTTTCCTTTATAATGATGTGGGACTGTTTTTTGGGTGTTACAATTTTCTTCCTTATATTAGGGTTACAATCTTTTCGCCGGATTGTTGGTGCTGCAAGGGTGGCTAGCTTCATGCTATAATAATTCGTTGTGCTCTTTTCTCTTACTCACAAACTTCTACGCACTTAGATTGGCTTTGGCTTTGATACCATTTGTGATGCTCCAAGCCTACCTACTAGTCCAATTAATCCGTTAGCGGGTCGAAATCATATGGCCCTACAAACTAGCAGAACTATCATTATTCTATTGATAGCCCTTTCCTCTTACCCACCAACCTTCGCACATTTGAGTTAGCTCTAATAATATTTATAATGCCTCGAGCTTAGCTACTGATCCACTTAACCTATTAGTGAACCAAAACCATATGGCTCTAAAAATTTAAGCAGAAGTTAATTGGTAGCAGATGAAGTAACAAGTAAACTTAATCTATTAGTGGACCAAAACCATGTGGCTTTAAAAACTCAAGTGAAAGTTAATTGGTAGCAGATGAACTTAAGTTATAAATATTTTAAATTTTTCTTTTCCATTCAATGCTAAATTATTTTTAAATTATTACATGTGCTCCATTATTTTTTTAGGGCAACAACCGTGTGACCGTTATTCAGTCGCCCTCTTGAACACATTCTAATGCCAACTTTTCCTTGATTTAATAACAGATTATAAAGCATGATTAGGCCTTTCGCTTGGATTCTCCTACGACATAATGAATTCTGCTGAACTTCATTTCTTTAAACAAAAGAAAAGGGCTCCATGGTTTTTGTTCTTCCTTAGTTTGAATTGAGGTCCTGGTAAGTTACAAAGATAGAGACAAGCAAGCTCTCTAAGTATTTACTCAGAGGACAATTATCATTCAGAGGGATTAATTTAAGACTAATGCCACTGCGAGCCCATTTAATGGAAGGTTAGTTGAGAGGACTCGAGTGAGTATTAAATGCCTATATATAAAGAATTTTGCCATCTGCTCTTATGGTTTGGAATCGATACTAATACTATATGCTCGATACTACGCATTGAGATGGCATATGGTGGTTTGAAATACATGAAAATGGTTTTTCCGAGTGGAAAATGAAGAGCGAGAAAATATAGCTTCCATTTATCTTAGCATGAGGAACGCTACCAATGCGACCTACTACCGGAGATCCAAAAAGAAGCGAACCCAAAATTCTACCCGATTTTCCTCTACCTTTTCCACATCTACCGTAGATTCCATTCCGCCGCCCGTCGCTCGATTGCGCGAAACCCCAAGCCGAAAGACAAAAGAAAACGGTACTTTCTCCTCCCTTTGCCATCGGTGATTTTGAAATAGCTTTTCCTCTTGCTTTAGCTGTCACTAAAATTAGTTCGAATAAATTCCTATATTAGTATTGGAGCGTGTATTATTTATTTATTTTAATAATTCAGTAATTGTTGCTGCTAAGGCATCCAATCAGTAGCTCGTTTGCCATAAGATCTAGATGGGAATGATGGAATCTTTCAAGAACAACACAGCTGACTAGCTGATTTTTATTTCGGGGAGACAATTGATAAAGGGTATTTTTGTTTTGTTTTACTTCCCGTAATCATATGTATTGGTGTTTCTCGTGCTTGATTCCTGAGCCTGAAATGAACAGCAGAGAGAGAAATAAGAGATTAAGGATTGGATTCATCACTCACCAAACACCAAACAGAGAGAGCCGCTTGTGGAATTGGATTTGGAGATTGGTGGCTTTGTGGCGGATTCCAAATCATATTGGAAGAGTCCAGATTAAAGGAAATTTAGGCGGTTGAGCTTTCTTTTAGTTCCCAAAACTCCGTTGGAACTTCAAGACATACAATTGGTTCTTGAATGTGGAGGGATATTTGTTCTATTTTGCTATGTTTTCTAAGATGGACATATCTACTCCATGGAACAGGCTATTTATGAGCATTATTGTAACGGAGAAGTTAATTGCCATTATTTCATTATTTCCATTGATTCAAAGATGACACTGAATGCCTTATTTGTAGCTTCACATAGCCTACTAGGATACTTGACAAGAAAGAGGCCTCACCAATGCATGTGGTATTCTGCAACTTGAGTTCGCACACAACTCTTTGGTTCAACTTTCAATTCAAAGGAGTTTATTTGAGATGCTGAGAATCCTCATCTTTTACTCCTATAATATTTCTATCTCTTTGGTTCATCTCTTAAAGTTACATCTTCTAAATCATAGGAGAGGTTTTAAACAAAGAGTGGGAGTGGTCAGGCAGTTTTAGGACAGATAAACTGAGTGGTGGGACAGATTAAGAGATGTGAATCTTAATCTTATAATTGTTGTCAGAAAATGTCTTTTATGATATAGGATCTGGGTGGGCCAGTACTTATTTAGTGGTTGAGCCAAATCAGGGGAGAAAATGGAGGTGGTTATTTTAGGAGGTGTCTTTATGGTTGTCTATTTACATGGAAGGTGCACTAAGATGTGAGCTCTTTACTTTTTTTTTTTCTTTTTCCTCCTCTTTTCTCTTTTTAAGTATATGCGTATAAATTATAAGGGCAATGTGATTAAATTTTTGAAAAGCATGGCAAGATGACCTAGAAACATTTAATGTGAGATCAAGTACTGAATAATTTGTTGATGTGGAACTGATGATTGTTGCTGTGTACTTGCATAGATTTGCACTAGGAGTATTTCCCATGTTTGGATATGGCATGAGTTGCTTTGATGAGGTTGCCAGTATGGTATCATTTACCAATTTGGTAGTCAATAGAAGGCCATCAGTGGTTGGTCTCCACGTGCATACATGCACATGTGCACATGCGCAAATGTCTTTGATGGCAGTTGCATTAGTGACATTGATTGCAGAACCCACACAGACATGCACAGGCAGTTGCCATAAGTGACATTGATTACAGAACCCACATGAGCACATGCACACACACAACACATGCATCCGCATGTACTAATGTCTCTTGAGCCACTAGTGACTGTTATTACAGAACCCAAAGTAATATTGTGGAGCATTTTGAGAATGAAGAAGTGGTAACTTGACCCTTCCTGCACATCGAAATGGAAGGAGAAATATTCAACTTGTTGCAAGTCTTGGGGGAGAGTCTTATGGCCTTGGATGATGATGGTACTAAGATATGGGGATGGGGAGGAGTAGAAATTGTAAATTGGTTAATCAAATTACTTGTCAAATCCATTAATGTATATGGTGATTATATCATATTGTATGCAAAGTAAATTGCCTAGGAATCTTTGGTTCGTTACACTAGCAGTTGTGGTTCACTTTTTTTCTTTTGCTAAAGTAATTGCATTCTAGTTTTCCATTTATTGTCATGATAAATAAGTTACAAGACGTAATTATCAAACTGCAAGTAAAAGGTGTGTATGTGCATGTTGTGATGATGATTTATTAATGAAATCTTGCCTTATTGTTTTTCCTAATGTTAACCATAAATAACAGGCTTGATCCCATCTAATTAGGGAAAACTTTAACAAGCTTCATCAGTTTGTATGAAACTGGAGCTAGTGCTTCTTTTACATTACCTGTTCTGCAGTATTCTTCGGTTGCTAACACTTCATTTCCAAATATGCAAGCTGCGGCAGTTCCCTCCTCTGGCCTTATCCACAATGTTGTCACAACTGTTATCTTCTATTGCAGCAACTTGTCGGTCTTGTATGATATGCTTGTCTTCTCATTTAAATCCATTTCCTACATAATTGGAGCTACTATTCAAATGCTTTTACACTAGATACATTTAAGTCTTCTTTGGTTGCTCTGTCTTACTTTTTGGCCCTATGACCAATACTAGCATCCTCTTTTCTGGTGTATCTACAATGATTTGTCATCACTTTTTATCCTTTGTGGCGCTACTCCTTGATTCCCTACAGTGTATTACTTTTTGACTTTGTTCCCTAATAATATTCTTATCTCTCTTACACTCCTTTTATGCTCATAGGCTCTATTTGTTGCCTGGAACATGGTCTATATGACAAACCTGATCTTGGAGAATAGCACACTTTTGGTTAAGATGAAATGGATTTTCGTTACATTGTTCCATTTAAAACATTCCTTCTTTCTCTATGGTCTTTTTTCATGGGATCAGATAATCTTCCAGTGCAAAGTGATAAGGCCCACCATAGTTTGTGATCTTAGAGATTCACACTTTGGCTTAGTTGAAGTGGAATTTGATTTTTTTTTTCACTTATATATTCAACTTTACTCCATTCTACGTTGTTCTTTTTTAAGACATACTTCTTTATCTTCAATTTTTTGGACAATCTTCCATTGCAAAGTGATAAGGCTCACCATAATTTTCCTTAGAAGAATTTAGTTCCACTTAATTTTACAAAATGACTGTCTTATATACTGTCAATCCCATGGATGTCACCTTCTTTGCTAATCCACTGCCTTCTCTTGGTAAGGATTCTAGTTGCTGAGGTGTGGTTGCAGTGGCTTTTCTCTTTTCAAGATTCTTTGAAGCAAGGTAGCTGAATTGTACTGGCCTGGAATCGGGACGATTCAACCTTCTAATTCAGTAGAAGATAAACTGTTCTGTACTGCTCCATACTGGCATACCAAACAGTATCGAACTACCTTGTTTGGCCTGGTACAGTGGCGGATACGAGCAAGGGCCTTTTGGTCCATTTGACCAGTAGCAGGATTTTATACATGAATATGGTTCTGAAGCCTTTTTTGTGTCTTACATGCATACCCAAACCCAAGAACAAAACCTGATTTGTTATGCTGATAAGTGCACAAGCATTTTGGGATGCTAGATCAACCATAAAATCAATGGAATGATTAATCATCAGCCTAAAATTATCATTTATCAGTGAAATAATTCAAAGGATTTCATTTTCCGATTAATACACTTATTTCATCTATATTTCATCGTGCAACCAAATTCTATTTTTTTGCTGATGTTTAATAACGACCGATTAACAGTGTTGGCATCCCAATTGACAGGTGCATCACTCCTAGTTTTGTTGATGAAGAGGGCATCACCAAGGCTTGTGCGTGCCCTCTTCTTCCATTAAAAAGTCACCTCAAGGGTCCTGCCCCCGTCTCAGATCCAGCTTTCTCTCAAGTGCTCATTTATATACATAGTATCCTGTTTCCCTTACCAAATAATTATTCCATGCGTTGTTACTGATTAGCATAAATATGACTGCAGACAAAATTGACATCGTTGTTGAAGAAATCACTTTCTTTCAGGCCAATGTTTTCCTCAGGAACTTGAACATTACAAGCACATCTGACAAGCTCCTTATATACTTGACATTGTCCATCAATGTGGCCTTGAAGCGGCTGGAGGGTTGAGGAACGCTGGCTGTAGGAGCCAAAGTTATCATCAATTTGAGCCAAAGTAATTTTCCTTTTCCTGGCCTTTTTGCTTTTCCTCAATCTCAGCAAGAAGCAGCTGCGAATTCGAGTCTTTTCGTATCCTATTATGAAAATTTATGCTTTAATCTTCTGATGCAAGTTCAGAGCACCTGCTTGAGTATTGTATTTAAAGTTTGGTCAGGATTACCTTGAAGAATTTCTTGTTCATCTCAGCACATTTTAGATAATACGGAAGTTTTCTTTTCGCGGAATTGTAGAGCTATTCAGGAACCCTCTGACGCAGATAAGAGAGAGGACTGAGTTGTACTTGTAGACCTAAAGACGCTCCTAACAAATGGTGGTTGGCTTTTGGTAAGAGAAAATTTATGAACACAATTGTTCTATAGGATTTGTGTTGGATATTTCAGAGTTCCAGCCGCCAATTTTGCTTGTTATCAGTGTTGTTTGCCTGGTTGATATGCCATATGGCAATTTTGCTTTGTTGATATATAGTCCCAGCCGCCAATTATTTCGCTTTGTTGATATATCATATGGCATGGCTTGGTTGCAATTGTCTGAGTAAATTACGATGTAGGGAAATACTTTAAAATCAAAATTTTAAATCTACAGGGAAGTCTGCCGTCCTGATAAAACGTCTCTCTTCCTTTCTTTCGTTTAATTTTTTTTTTCTCATTTTAGTTATTTAATTATTTTTCTTCTTTTCTTCTTTTCTTCTTTCTTTTTTTTTTCTTTTTTTTATTTTCATTCTTCTTTCATTCCTTGCTTTATATTTTTCTTCATTTTTATCCTTTTTTATCTTTTTTTTTTAATTTCTTTCCTTCATTTATTTTCTTTTATTTTCATTTTTCTTTTCTTTTCTTTTTTTCCTACCTATTTCTCTTTTTCTGCAAGGAGAGGACTTGATGTCCCTTCTATTTTTCCCATCTCAGTGGTTTTGTTTCCTTTTCTTTTTCTTTATCGTTTGACCAGCGACTCTACACAATTCTTGGCGTGGCACGTGTACAGTTTTCAGGGCATCACGCCTCCTTCCAATCAGGCACGTCTCCTCCCAGATCCACTCTCGAATCTTCTTCCGATAGGTCGGTGCAATTCCTTCTCTGAGTTAAAGCATTGTCGTTTTTGGCAGTCAACAATTGCGGTCCGACGAGCCAATAGAACAGAACCTTAGATCCTATGGTTAGTAAAAAAAAATTAAATTAAATGAACAAAAAAAATCTCACCTTCGCTTTCAGCGGGGGGAGGCGGCGAGGAAAAGGCTCCCACAACAACGAAGACAATCTGATCACATTAGTTGGAACCGGCTACATGATTCTTCTTCTTCTTTTTTAATTATTCCACTTGATCTAAATCAGATTTGCTGTGAAACATAAAGATATTAATTTATTTATTCATTTTTAATATAATTTTCGTTTTTACCTACGTGTAAGTGAAGGACTCCAATATATATAGACAAAGGGTGAGCACCGCCACCACCAGAGAGGCCACCGGCTGGCTTCTGATTCCTCGTCCTCCATCTTTTAGCATACCCCTACCCCGCCCAACCCCACCCGTGGCCTCAAGAGCAGATTCGTAAGGATGTCCAGCAGCGCCCTCACGATCCGTCCAGTCTGTGCAGAGAACCTCGAGGGGGAGTTCGCCCTGATCAACGAGGTTGTTGACGACTTCTGCTGCATCGCCATGGACGCCAAGTTTCCCGGCGTCCCCATCCGCCTCGCCGGCACCTTCAAGAGCCCCGCCGACCACCGCTACCAGACACTCCGAATCAACGTCAACAACCTCCGCCTCCTCCAGCTCAACCTCACCTTCTCCGACGCCGCCGGCAACCTCCCCGCTTCCCCCACCGGTGGTGGCCGTATCTCCGCCTGGCAGTTCAACTTCCGGGAGTTCGACGCCGATGCTGACGTCGCCGACCCTGACGCCGTCGAGCTCCTCCGCGCATACGGCGTCGACTTTGTGAATAACCGGGAGAAGGGGATCGACGGCCGTCGCTTTGGTGAGCTCCTGATGTCCTCGGGAGCCGTCCTCAACGACTCGGTCGAGTGGGTCACCTTCGATGGTGGATATGACATTGGCCACCTCCTCAAGATACTGACGGGTCGCAGGCTCCCGGAGACGAAGGAGGGGTTCTTCGAGCTCGTCAGAACTTTCTTCCCGACGGTCTACGACGTCAGGCACCTGATGGCGTTCTGTGATGGCCTCCATGGGGCCTCAACGAGGTGGCCGAGTTGTTGGGCGTGGAGCAGGTCGGAGTCTGCCGCCAGGTGGGCTCTGACAGCTTACTCACCGATCGCGTCTTCAGGAAGATGAAGGAGAGGTACTTTGATGGATCCTTTGAGAGATTCGGCGGCTCGCTGCATGGTCTCGGCCTCACCAACTCAGCTAAATAAATGATCACTTTTGGGGGGTCGCAAGTTTTACTTTGGACGCGTAGTAATAAAGGAAGCTGAGGCCCATCTTATCCGTGTGCACTGGAAAGTTTCGCCACTCTTTTTATCAGTATGATTATATACGCGTTTCGTTGGAAGAAATAGCAGTTTACACTGAGCTGGTTCTGTTTCGATTAATCTTATATCCATGACTTTTTTGGATGCTGCCATGCTGAGGTTTTAACATTCCATCTCATGCTTTTATACTTGGCATGCTCTTAAGATTTGATTTGTTGCAAGTATGCCCTTTTAGGAATGTTTAGATGTTGCTTTAAATTCTCCTCATCTTAGTAACTTGGAAATTATCATGCCACTTCTCAGTCCTCTGCTAGAGTTCTTATCTGGTAAATGTTGCAACGTATATTAATAACTTGTCAGTGTTATTTGCTTGTCAGATAAGCTTCATAAAATATCATAGTTTGGTTGGATTTGTCAGGTAGAATTCGGAGTAGGTTGCCAAATACTCTAGATAAGATGATGTGGACCGATAAATACTTAAAAATAGGTGGAGTGAGGTCGAGTCCGGCTACAGACCTTAAACTTGTCCAATGTTGCGATGGTAGTACTTTGTACGAATCCTGGTGGGCGCGTGTACAGTTAATCGGAGCATCTCATATCTGCGTTTGGGGCGGCCGACTGGGGTCTCCACTCTATGGAACCTTCTGCATTATTTTTAAACTTGTCTCCATGAAAGTCGTTCACAAAAGAACTTTTCAAACTCGGTCGTCTTTTTCTATCTTTTTTGATTTTTCGCAAAGGATTTCGGAATCATTCCATTAGAAAAAGGGTTTTTGAAAACAACACGCAACCTTCCGCACAGCCTGCCTCCGCTCTATGGAACCTTCTGATGGGATTATTTTTTGCCTGAAAATATTTTGAAGGAAAGATCAAGATAGGAAAATAAAGATAAAAATTTTTTTTTCACAAAAAATAAATCTAGGATTCATCCACACACCTCTTAAAATTCTGATTTTATAATATTTTAAACATAATGCCCCTCTTACACGTGAGACTACCACATCCTGCATAAGTTTATACATCAAAATATAAAACCACCATAATAACATAAGTTTAACTATATATAAGCCCAACATATACTAAATCAGAACTAAAACATAGCACTTAGAAATTAACAGGAACAAACATTACATTTTAACACTTCTCTTTAATGGTTGTTCTTGGATGCCCATGAGATCTCTAAAGTGAATGAATTTGTCCTTGGGTAGCACCTTGGTGAAGATATCCGCAACTTGATCTTGAGTCCTCACATACATCACTTGAACTTCTTTTCCTTCTACCATATTTCTTATGAAATGATATTTGATTTTGATGTGCTTGGTGCGGCTATGATAGATAGGATTCTTTGTCATAGAAATAG
This sequence comes from Metroxylon sagu, assembly GCA_017589505.3. Taxonomy (NCBI): domain Eukaryota; kingdom Viridiplantae; phylum Streptophyta; class Magnoliopsida; order Arecales; family Arecaceae; genus Metroxylon; species Metroxylon sagu. Next base: position 848,992 of record JACVBY030000480.1, on the reverse strand, counting down.
TAGACTTGTTATCACATAGTAGTGTAGTAGCTTCTTCTTGCTTCTCACCCAGATCTTCAAGAATTCTTCTCAATCAAATTATTTGTTATGCTGCCAAGGTAGTTAAAACATATTTGGCTTCTGAAGATGATAATGCCACAGTATCTTGCTTCTTCGATGCCCAAGATATGACACCAGATCCAAAAAAGAATATATAGCCTGATGTGCTCTTCATATCATTAATGCTTCCAGCCCAATCACTATCACAAAACCCAAATAACTTCACATTATCATTCTTGTTTCTTTCATATATGATCCCATAATCTTTAGTGCCTTTGATGTATCTCAAAACTCTTTTTGCTCGTCCAAAGTGAACCTTGCTTGGTCTTTGCATGAATTTAAAAAGTAAACTTGATGCAAACATTATGTCTAGCCTTGTAATTGTAAGATACAACAAGCTTCCAATAATGCTTCTATATAGTTGTGCATTGGCTTCACCACTTTTATCTTCTTTCATGAACTTCTCATTTACCACCAAAGGTGTTTTCACAACATTGCAATTTTTCATTTTGAACTTCTTGAGAATGCCTTCTACATACTTCTTTTGAGAAATAAAGATGCCATCTTTTCCTTGAATGATTTCAATTCCCAAAAAATAATGGAGCAAACCCATATCATTCATTTCATATCTTTTCATCATATCACTTTTAAAAGTCAAAATCATATTCTCATTGTTACTGGTAATAATTAAATCATCAACATAAAGAGAGACAATAAGAATATTATTACCTTACTTCTTCACATAAAGTGTTGGTTCACTTGGACTTCTTAGAAAACCTTTCTCATTGAAGTAGGTATCAATTTGAGAGTACCACGCTCGGGGTGCTTGCTTCAACCCATACAATGCTTTTTTCAATTTGTATACCTTACTTTCTTGACCTTTGATGATGAAGCCTTGAGGTTGTTCAACATAAATTTCTTCTTTCAACACTCCATTCAAGAATGCCGACTTTATATCTAATTGGTGTAGTTTCCAACTTTTATGTGCTGCCATAAAAATAAGAGTTCTAAATGTATCATGTCGAGCAACCGGTGCAAAAGTTTCTTGATAATCAATCCCAGGTAGTTGGCAGTATCCTTTAGCTACCAATCTTGCTTTGTGTCTTTGAATGGACCCATCCGGATTGTGTTTTGTCTTGTAGATCCACTTCAAGCCAATGACTTCCTTATCAATTGGTATTTCTACTAACTCCCAAGTTGTGTTCTGCTCAATCATATTAATTTCTTCTTGCATTGCCTTATTCCACACTTCTTCATGCATAGCATTTTCATAAGTTTCGGGCTCAATCATGCAAAAATTACAAGTGGCATAAATGTCACTTAGACTTTTCATTCTTATAGGAGTAGAACTTGGAGATAAACTTGAGCTTGAGGTGGGTGATGGACTTACATTTGAAAAAGTTTGTGGTGAACCTTCAACCTCATTTTCTTTATTCAACATCATGAATTTCTTCATCAAGAGAAATAATATTTTCTTCAACTTTCTTTTCCTTCCAATCCCAAGCAACTTTCTCATTGAAAAGAACATCTCTTCTTATGATCACTTTATTTTGCTTCAAGTTAAAAAGTCTGTAACCTTTTGATTTAGAACTATATCCAACAAAAATGCATTTTTCACTTACTTCATCAAGTTTGTGTCTCCTTTCCTTTGGAATATGTGCATAGCACACACATCCAAAGACTTTGAAATATTTCACCGAAGGCTTTCTACCAGGCCAAGCTTCAAATGGTGTTATATTTTGGAGAGCTTTTGTTGGACATCTATTCATCAAGTACACCGCCGTATACACCGCTTCTGCCCAAAAAGAATTTGGAAGGCCTTTGTCTTTGAGCATAGATCTGGCCATCTCAATAATAGTACGGTTCTTTCTTTTGGCAACTCCATTTTGTTCTGGTGTATAGCCAACGGTCAATTATCTTTGCACACCAACATCTTCACAAAACTTCTCAAATTCATTTGAGTTGTATTCACCTCCTCGATCACTTCTTAGCACCTTGATGTAGTGCTCACTTTGTCTTTCCACAAGATTTTTAAACTTCTTGAAAATAATGAATGCTTCGGATTTATGTCTCATAAAGTACACCCATGTTATCCTTGAATAATCATCAATAAAAATAATGAAGTAGATGTTACCGGCATGAGGAGTTTTGATGGGTCCACATATGTCAGTGTGAATAAGCTCCAATGGTGCTTTGGCTTTCCATACATGCTCCTTTGGAAATGCCTCTCTATGTTGTTTTCCAAGTGCACATCCTTTACAAGGTTATTTCTTTGCCTTCCTCTACCTCTTCCTCTCATATTTCTTCCTCCTCCTTTACTTTGGTTTCTACCTCTAAATGACTCTCTTTTAACTTGTGCATGATTAGATGATTCTCTTTGAAAACTTTTGTCAAACACTTTGAGTTTAGATTGAAAGGCACTTTCAATTGATGATTCTTTATGCCTAAATAACCTTTACTCATGAGCCTCAAGAGATCCTGTCAACTCATGAATACTTAATATAGAAAGATCTTTAGATTCTTCAATAATTGTAACTATTGTATCAAATTTTAGAGGCAAACTAGCTAAAATTTTTCATATATTCTTTACTCGGTGATAGTTTCACCATAGCTTTTCATTTGATTAACAATCTCCATGATTTTGGAGAAGTAATCCTTTAATTTCTCATTTTCTTGCATTCTCAAATTATCTAACTCTCTTCTTAGAGTTTGAAGTTTGATACCTCTTACCTTGGTGTTTCCTTAAAATTCCTCTTGCTTGCAAGATGTCCCATGCCTCCTTTGATTTAGTGGCTCTAATGATTCTTAGAAAAATCTTGTCAAGCACGGCTTGTTGGATGAAGAACAAAGCTTTGGCATCCTTCTTTTTATAGTCGTTCAATTGCTCCTTTTGTTGGTTGATTGGAGCAAATGGCTCTTCATACACATTCTCCATTAAATCTTAAATTTCTTGTGAAATGAAAAGGGTCTTCATTTTGATGTTCCAATAATCATAATTTTCTCCATCAAAAATAGAAATAGAAGGCTGATTGATGCTCATACCCATATTACTTAAGCTTGCCATGGAAATATTTTAGGATAATGCTATCGTGTTTGCTATGGACCAAATTAGCAGCTTTGTTTTTTTTTTTTACTATGTTTTTTTTAAGAAATAAATACCACCAGAGATTTAAAGGGTCAAAGCTCCACTATCACTTTTCCAATACAATTTCATTCAACTCTCACGTGGCCTCTATGCTCTAAGTCCTCGTCAGGTGCACGCTCCCACAGCCATTACTTTTTTATTTGTACCCTCTCTTGTCTTTTTCCAAGACCACTTTGAAAAGATCTAAAGCCCGAAACTCCTCTTTTCTCTGCTATCGGAAGGAAAACCGAGGTTGAATCTCTCTCGGAGTCTCAGATCCGATCTCTTTCAAGATGTCAAAGTGAGAACGTGGACGAATCGCTGGGAATAAGTTTCGGATGTTGCTGGGTCTGTCGATGGCGGCGATAATGAACTGCACCAACAATACGGTGTGGAAGAATCTTTACATAATCTCGGTGAAGAGGATAAAAGGACTGCTCAACCGGCTGCCTTGGCCTGTGACGAGGATGAGGCGATGCACGACTTCTCTTTCACGATCCAAAACTATAACCCTAGGCCACAAGAAGACCATGAAACCCCAAGAATGGGTCAAGATCTGGTGAACTTGGTGACGGCCTTGGTACCCTCAGAAACAGCATGCTTGGCAAGCTCGCCAGGGAGGACGATCGGCTACGCACGGAAGGAGAGCACCGCATCACTGGCCGACGGCGCTTGCTCCGGTCTTCTCCTCCTCCTCGCTGGCTTTCTCAACCTCAAAGCCTTCGAGGAACTCCGCAACTCCTAACTAGGCTCTGATACCAATTTTTGATGGGATTATTTTTCACCTGAAAATATTTTGAAGGAAAGATCAAAGTAGAAAAATAGAGAGGGAGAGTTTTCTTTTCACAAAAAATAGATTTAGGGTTCATCCACACACCTCTTAAAATTCTGGTTATACAATACTTTAAACATAATGCTCCTCTTATATGTGAGGCTACCATATCCTGCATAAATTTATACATCAAAACATAAAACCACCATAATAACATAAGTTTAACTATATATAAGCCCAACATATACTAAAGCAGAACTAAAATATAGTACTTAAAAAATAACAAGAATAAACATTACATTTTAACACCTTCTGCATTATTTTTAAACTTGTCTCCATGAAAGTCGTTCAAGAAAGAACTTTTCAAACTCGGTCGTCTTTTTCTATCTTTTTTCCATGTTTCGCAAAGGATTTCGGAATCATTCCATTAGAAGGGTTTTTGAAAACAGCACGCAACCTTCCACGCAGCCTGCCTCTAACGTCCAATAATTCCGTACTTCGCTTTCCCTAACTTCATCGCGTCGAGTTTTCTTGGCAAATCAAAAGGTCTCCTCGTTCTATGATACCGTAGCTTTTTTTTTTTTTTTTTTATAAAAGAGCTGACGCATCATGAACAAAACTTCACGATTGCCTGTCTATATAAGGTGATTCATTTCAGAAGTAAACTCGATGCTTCATCATCTGTACAATCTTTAAGAAGATAACTAATTCATTAAGTAATCAATAATTTGGTTAGCTTCTATGTAGAGACATAAGCATCTTTGAATTGGATGATGGAAAAAATAAATAAAAGCATAGCTTACATGATGCTGGCATTGAGACTACCTATTTAACCAAGGAGTTACCTTATAATAAATGCTAGAACATTTAAATCTGTGGATAGTTTCTTGCAATTTATACTATGCTCTATTGAACTTAGCAAAAGGCGTATAGTAGATAGAGGAATGGCAAGAGCTAACAATGCTCGATCTAGGGGATTTTTAATAATTGCATTAGCGCTTGCAAAAGTAGTATGAACTGATCCATCAAAAGTTATCTTTATGACACTTAATAGAGGAGGTACTTAAAAAATATATTTTGAAGAAGTAACAAATGAGTGCAGGAAGAAGCCTCAAAAGCCGTAATTAGAGGAAAAATGACTAAAAGTAGAGGTTATCAAGTCATTTGCATGGCTTAATGCTCGTTGAGCCATTCACTTGAGACTAAAGTGCTTATTCTGAAAATAAACATCATTTCTTGCCTTTCAAATTCACCACAGGATATAGATAAAAAAATATGCGATTCTCTTTATCTAATGCACCCAAAGTAACCCCAAATAAAAAGTCTCAGGCTTCCTGCATGGAATTAATGTAGGAAAACTTGTGTTGAAAATGCTACCACATTGATTTTGAACTCTCACAAAGAAAGAAGAGGTGATCTAGAGTTTTATCTGCTATCTCACATCTTCTACATCTGAAGACATTCAATGTATTCTATTTGCTACAAAAGTACATGTTGGGATTTTATTATGTCATGATTTTCATAGAAAGTGCAAAACATGTCGTTGTCCTTGCAGCCTCTAGATCTTATTAGCTTAAGAGGAATCATAATCACTGTCAACCATAATGTGAAGCATATCATTGATAGCAATTCTTGATTTATAACTCCAGCTCTAAGACAATACATCTTCCTGTTCTGTTCCGCCCTAAGGGGTATCCATAATATCCGCCACTATAAATCGTGGGAAAATTTGTTCAAGCAAGCCCTGGTTCCAAACTCCCTGAACAACCATCAACTTATCTACTATGGACAATAAAGATGTAGCTTCAAAATTAGAAATGAGTGGCAATCTATTGAAGGGAGTAAGAGAAAACCAAGGTTGAGTATCTATATTAATACTCCCACCTTCCCAACAGACCATAATAGGTGCTTGAACAACTGATTTGCTGTGGAACATAAAGTTTTCCAAATTAAAAATAAATTCCTTAGTAGAACATATGTTCTCCAATCCTTATTAAATCCATACTTAACATATAATACCTTTGCACATAGGCATTAAGTATTGAGTAGAAATCTCCTAGTTGTCCTTTCCAACAAAGCATCCCACCAATGCCTAATGGAAGGAATACCTTAACATCCTCCTTTCTTTGGACTACAGATAACATCCCAGGGAATTATATATAAAGTTCTCTTATTCATGTCATGGCCCTACAAAAAAACATCTCACAATCCAAGAAAACCAATCAACAAACTACTTAGGGACAACTACATTTGAGATTAAATGAATTAGGATGGAACACAAAATAGATTTGTAAGGTTAACTCTTCTTGGGAACGAAAGGAGTCACCACTTCCAAAAATCCATTCTATGTAGAATGCGGTTCTCATTGGGTTGCAAGTCAACTGATTGAGTTTTGATGCTTTTAATCATCTACTATTAATTATTAATAATTTTAATTTTATAAAATTAATTGAATAAATTTGGTTCAATGATATAAGTAGGATAAGTCCAATATTGATATATTTATGATTCATATAGTTTTTGGCTTGAGCACATCTGCATTAGGCGATGTGATTGGTGGGTTGTGTGGGCCTAAAGTCCAATAACGATCCATGATAGAGGATCTATTAAGGATTAATTATAATAGGAATTCATTATAAATAGATTAGATTCCTCTTCTTCCCTCATATTTACGAATATTTTTTTTTCATCAAAAGCACTGCATAAAGGAGGAGCAAAGAAAGGAAGATTTTAAACCAAAATATTCATGATAAGTATAATTCTTGCATAAATCATGACATAAATAAGTATGATAATAATATTTTATTTTTTTATTATTTTGATGCTTTAAAATTACACATATGCAATCCTATAAAATTCCTATATGTCATATGAAGTTCACATGGATTTAAAATTCTATTTCTGATCATTATGATTTATGGATGAGTTAGAGGTTTTTTAGATTATGAACTTTTGTAAACAAGGATTTGTTATTTTCATAATCCTCCTGATTATTTTAGATGTGATTTGTTTCTTTCCTAAATCTATGATAAAGTTTAACATGTTTTTATTTTTATTTTTATTTTTTTTTTAACGTTGTGTTGGAACGGGAAGGATCTTCTTCTCTGTTTACTCTGTTTTTGGGACCAACAATTTTTTTTTAATCTCCAGATCCATCTTAATTTAGTCACGGCTTTGTGCTCTCTTTTCGGATCTTATTTAGTTTTGGGTCAAATTATGCAATTAAAAAAAAAAAAAAAAAAACCTCATCACGGCCTACTTAAAGTAGCCGGCGTACGGCCGGTGCGCAGCCTCACCGTGACCATCGCCCGCTCCCTGGCGATGGCCGCTTCCGGAGACTTTCCAGCTTCAATCGTCCTCTTGGTCACTGCAGTCAACCCAAACAACAGAAAGCCTTTCCTTCCACTGGTTTCTACAGTAAGACTTCTGCGTCCGTGCTGTTTCCTCCATGATTCTGTCGATCTATCGCCCATGCACTAGAAAACCAGAGGTCCAGGCGGCTAAAAACTGTGATCTCTAGGTGCTACTCGTGACCTGTGCTCCATTGATTCCTCAAAGGCCCTGCTCTGCTGTGCCTTTTGTGGCCGTTTTCCTCCTCCTTGTTCATCGCCTTCTCAGACTCGGCAACCATCGGTCACCCTCTGGCTCTACTTGGGATCATATGACCCATTTCTTATCTTTGCTTTACCTTGTTTTGGGGTTAAAAGACCTGGGCTGTCTTCACCACCCCATCCGTGTACGATCATCTTTGAGGCCCTGGTTGGAATTGCTCCACATTGGCTCGCATCAGCAGGGATTCTTCAAGGAATTGAGCGTTAGATGGTGCAAGGAGGGAACTCTTGAATTCTGTTTGCGAGCTGGTGGGCTTGGAAGGACGGGAATGGGTCTTGGCCTTGGGGTTTTGGAGTTGATATGAGACTTGTAGCTAGCCTTATGAACTGTGAGTTGACTCGGGGTCCCAGCCCAAGCAATCTAAACAAGTCAAGCCGGTTTGCATTTGTAACAGCTCATCTACTGGCTTAATTAATCCGTTAGCGATTTATCTGACTTTAAAAATTCGAATGCAAGTTAATTGAGTAGTAGGTGAACTTGACTTATAACTATTCAAGCCTTTCTTTTTTCATCCAATATGAAACTATTCATGCATGAAGGTATTATAATCTTTCTTTCTTTATCAAGTACCACCCTCGTCGCATATTATAAACTAGCCAAAATATACCTCGAGCGGTGTGATTGATGTTATAAGAGTGGCTTTATATCATGACGGGACTCTTTGTACCATCATCTCATGGACATCCTTTTTCTCCTATTTACCAACTTCTGCATATCTAAATCAGCTCTAATACCATTTAAAACGTCCCAAATCAACCTGCTGGATCAATTAACCTATTAGCGAACCCAATATATGTAATCTTAAAAATTCGACTACAAGTTAATTGGTAGTAGGTAAACTTAAATTATAACTTCTTAAACCATTCTTCTCTCATCCGATTTAGAATTATTTATGTATGAAAATATTACCTAATTGTATAATGATGGATTAAGAATTAAAGAGAGGCCGAGGAGATCGAGGTGAGGGGTGATTCTGAGCAGTCTTTTTTTGATGTGGGTGCTCCACTAGATCTTAATCTCGTTATTTGTTCTTTTGGCAAGATGACTATCTAAAACTCACAAACACCCAAATTTATAAAACACTAGAATAATTAAACAAGCAAGAGCTTTAAAAAAGTTTGCTTGGTGAATTATTTTTGCTAAAAGGGAATCATTATAAGTAAATAGAATTTAGTTAAAGATAAAACTAACTTGTTTCCCACTACACTATGTTGTTGGATAATCGTCTCTTCCTATTCGAATGAGAACATTCCTCTTTTAATATCAGGCCTAAACTAGTATGTGAAACCAAAACATCATTGTGAGACCATAGGCCTAGAATACTTTTGGTCCCGGGCTATAGTTGGGCCTTAAGCTTAATTTAGGGTCATGGATGAATTTGAGCCACAGTTAGCCCATCGTAGGCCTAGTTTGGACCATGAGTTAGCCTGGACCCCATTAGGCCATTGATGATTTTTGGGGCCATAGGACTTTCCTGGGCCATAGGACTATCCTGGCCAGGGCTAGGCCATAAGTCTGATTTAAGTCACGGATGAGTTTTGGATCACATTTTGATTTGGGCCATATGTTTATTTAGGCCATTGGCCATGAGGGTTATGGAATTTTTTTTCATATCAGTATTACGAGATCATAGGTTGCAGCATATAATTGCTTGCCCAAAGAAGATTATTATATGTTACAATTTTAGGAGATAGATATAAAGCATTATATTAGAGGATGCACTAATTTAAAAGATCTATATACCCAAAGGAGATAGTTCTCTTAAAAGCCATGTTATCCTCATAGTTCGCTTCATATAGAGAAATCTCATTAATATGTTGCATTTTCTGCCCAATGGGGAGTTCGTGATGATGCGTTGGGACTTTCTGAATACATATAGCCATAAAGTATTGTGACTATTTTGTTATTCATTGCTTACATGTTAATATATATTGCATTTTATGTTTTGAATAGTGTTCTTTAACATGAATAATAACCATGTTATAATTAAGATTTTGAATGTCTATAACTATAAGAGATATGGAAAGAGGCTATGAAATTTGTCTTGAAGATTGATGTTATTGACCTAGTTATATGTGAGAGTGCATTACAAGCTCACTGAAAATAGTACTGTTGTGCAAAAGAATTTTATGCTAAGTGGGAAAGGTCAAATCATTTAAGCCTGCATGTATGAAAAGGTATATTTTAAATATCTTACAGATGAATTAATTGAAACTAGCGAAGCCAAAGTTTTTTTGGCTATTATAGGGTAAAGACATTAAGTATCTAATAAACCTGAGATTGAAAATCCAATATGTTTATGATTCATTATACTCTCAATTCCTTATTTATTAAGTTTAACCAAATCAAAGATGTTTATAATACTTTAGATAAAACTAAGAGTTGATAATAATATTCAAGCTAAGGTTAAATTCATAGAGATTTTTAGTTTCATTTTAGATTCTGGTTTTCAACATATTCTATATTATCCTTTAAAGGAGAATTTAATTTTAATTTTTAATTTGGATAGATAAGGATATTCTTTTCATATTGAGATAGAAAGATTGATTCGGTTTTAAATCGATTAGTTAATTTCTTTTATAGTTTGTATAAACAATCTTTTAATCCCAATACTGAACATATATTTACTCTAATATAAAAAAAGATAACATTTAAAAACCTCTAATTAAAGAAAAGTCTATAGCATGAAGTTTTAGGTCACACTTCGAAAAAGAGAGAGAGAGAGAGTTGGAAGATTTATAAATGATGATATTTTACTCTCTCTTGATTCTGAAGATATGAAGACTTATGTTGATTGCATTAGAGGTAAGCCAATCGAGTCTATGAATAAAGGTGCAACTTATAGTATTGATCTTTTTGGGATTATGCACACCGATATTAATAAATATTAGTTTTTTTTATAAATGACTTATTTCTTCATGATTATCTTTATTTAGTCAAAGAGAAATATGAAGATTTTAAAATTGAGGCTTAGAAATAATTAAAGAAAGTTATCAAAGTTGCAATGTTTGATTAAGGTAATGAGTATTGTGGTAGACATAATACAATAAAATAACAAATGAGATAGTTTGCTAAACACTTACAATAATGTGGCATTGTAGTATATAATACCACGTTTGGTAATCTTGATAAAAATAGTGTGGCTAAGAGACATAAACACATCCTTAAGAATATGATAAAGAGCATAATGATTAAATCCAATCTTCTTAACTTTGTTTAGGGCGAGGCTTTTAAGACTGCTTTAAGAATACTCGACAGAGTGTCTAGTAATTTTATTTTCAAAATCTTTTTTGAGTTATAGATAGAAAGGAAACCTAGCTTGAACTACTTTTCTATCTAGGATTATCTTGTTAAGCTTAGGATTTATGATTCTTTTAAGAAAAGACTGACCCTAAGACTGCCCATTATAATTTTATTGGGTATCCTAAATATTCAAGGAATGTAGATTTTGTTATCCTACATATAGCATTGAAATTATGGAGTTCATGATTGCTATTTTTGTTTTTAAAGCTTAATAATGCTCACATTAAAAGTTGCTAGTTTGTTGATAAGAAAGCTTAGTAGATATATTGTTATTTTTTTGTTGTTATTACATGAGAGTATTGTGCCTGCACTTATAAAGATAATAGATTATGAACAATAGAATATTGAATATTTTATCCTTGATCTTGCTTCTATTAAAATGCCTCGTTTGGAAAAGATTATTGCAGGGGTACCTATAAGGAGATCTACTAAGCAAAGGAAATTCATTATTTTATTTGACTATAATAAGCTTTCTCACCCATTTCTTGTAAAGATTCTTTTAAGAACCATTACTTGTAAAGATTCTTTTAAGAACCATTATGGTGCTGGTGGCTCATTTTTTAACTTAGAGTTTCATCACATAGATATAAAACAACCTTCTTGACTGATCATTTTAAAAAATAAGGTTGATTAATGTCCATACCACTAAGTCAATGGGAGCAAATTCATTTTCCTTGTATCCTATGTATTTTACTTTCTAGTAATGATTTAGTTATAATATCTAGGACTAAGCAGTTGTTATCCAAGACTTTTGATATGAAAGATCTTAGTATGTTGAAAGACACTCACGACTTCTTTTATTATACAGGCTACATTTGTTGCATGCTATGACACTATAACATATATTAAATAGTTAAAAAGTTTTATCTCAAAAATTTATTGTGATAACAGTTACTAGTAAATCTAAATATATAGAGATTAAATATTTCATAATAAAAAAATTAATAAAGAAAGAAAACATTATTGTTAAGTATGTTGCTATAAATTGACTAACCCATTTGGTTACTGATCCATTGATCAATTGACTGACCCATTTGGTTATGAAATATGGTGATAGAGATATTTTAGGATCTTTTGATGTACTTAGTTAGCGGAAGATAACTACGTATGATAAATTATCACATGTTAGTTTATTATTTTGGAAACTTATTTTGTTCCTAAGTATATTTATGAATGATCATCATTGTTTCTATATGTTTTTATTGATATTATATTATTTGATATTTATATATACATATTCTTGATATATGAGATTGCATGGTATTAAAAATTTAAAACTTGGTGCTAATTTTAAGTATTAGTTATATATATGTCTCATTAATCTTGATATTTTTCTCATTTTATTTATTTTAAATTTATTTTCTTTATTTATCCCTTTCTGTTCCCTTTCTTTCTTTCACCCCTTTCTCTGTTCCAGCATGGGGACATTTCCATGTTCCGTCTTTTTTTTTTTTTTTTTCGATCTCAGTTTTGTACTAATGGCCCGGACGCTTGTTAAAATTTTGCTTGAAATAAGATGATATGGACCAATAGACACTTGATTGAACTGATTTCACTGAGGTTCCTCTTCGTTTTGCCTTGATGCATGTAGAAATTGTGCTCCTGTTTCCTTTCTCTATCTCTCTCTTTTTGACTCGCGACTCTGCATGGATCTAAGGGTGGCACGCGTACAGTCTATGGAGCGGCATCCCTCCTTCCAATCAGGTGCTCGCTCCAGACGCAACCCCATGGAGCCGTCTCTCAAATATTCTTCCATAATGGGCTGGCAACGTGCCGCAATTCACCGATTCTTTCCTCGGTTTGTTAAATCGAAAGCAGGTTAAAAAAGAGAGAGACCGGCTCTGGCAACAATAAAGCCAATCTCATCATATTAGCTTGAGCTGGCTACGATTTTTTTTTTAAAATTATTCCACTTGATCTAAAATCAGATTTTCTGTAAAATATAAAAATATCAATCTTTTACTCTCTCTCTCTCTCTCTTTCTATATATATATATATATATATATATATATATGCGGATTCATTTGGATGGAAAAAAATAAAAAGGAAAGTGGTAAAAGAAAAAAAAGTAATAATTTTTTTAAAAAAAAATAATAAGAAAGGAAAGGGATGAAATTACTTATTTTTCTTCATTCTCGGTTAAACATCTAAAATTTTTTACTACTAATTTAAAGAAAAAAAATATTTTATATTTTTTATAATAAAGGAAAAAAAAAAAAAAAAGACTCGCCCCTTCGAAGGGTGGAAAGCCATCCTCCCCCCCCCCCCCCCCCCCCCCCCCCCCCCTCCCCCCCCCCCCCCCCACCCGGCGAAGAAAATCCATCCCTCTCAATCCCTCCCCTCACGCCCAAACCATCCCTTTGAATCCCTCCCCTCACCACCACAACAACCCCCCCCCCCCTCCCCACACACAACCCACAATCCCTCCCTCAGCCAACCCCCCCAACCCAAACCCCAATCCCTTTCAATCCCCGCTCCCCCAAAGACTCGCCCCATTCGAAGAACAAAGAAAACCATCTCTCTCAATGAAGAAACTCTCAATCCCTCCCCTTCCTTCCCCCCCCCCCCCCCCCTTCTATTTAAACTCCCCCATGCTCCACGACGCCTCACGAGCAGAATAGGAAGGATGTCCAGCGACGCCCTCACGATCCGTCCAGTCTATGCAGAGAACCTCGAGGGGGAGTTCGCCCTGATCAACGAGCTTGTTGACGACTACTGCTGCATCGCCATGGACGCCAAGTTTCCCGGCGTCCCCATCCGCCTCGCCGGCACCTTCAAGAGCCCCGCCGACCACCGCTACCAGACACTCCGAATCAACGTCAACAACCTCCGCCTCCTCCAGCTCAACCTCACCTTCTCCGACGCCGCCGGCAACCTCCCCGCTTCCCCCACCGGTGGTGGCCGTATCTCCGCCTGGCAGTTCAACTTCCGGGAGTTCGACGCCGATGCTGACGTCGCCGACCCTGACGCCGTCGAGCTCCTCCGCGCATACGGCGTCGACTTTGTGAATAACCGGGAGAAGGGGATCGACGGCCGTCGCTTTGGTGAGCTCCTGATGTCCTCGGGAGCCGTCCTCAACGACTCGGTCGAGTGGGTCACCTTCGATGGTGGATATGACATTGGCTACCTCCTCAAGATACTGACGGGTCGCAGGCTCCCGGAGACGCAGGAGAAGTTCTTCGATCTCGTCAGGACCTTCTTCCCCACGGTCTACGACGTCAGGCACCTGATGGCGTTCTGTGATGGCCTCCATGGGGGCCTCAACGAGGTGGCCGAGCTGTTGGGCGTGGAGCAGGTCGGAGTCTGCCGCCAGGTGGGCTCTGACAGCTTGCTCACCGATCGCGTCTTCAGGGGAATGAAGGAGCGGTACTTTGATGGATCCGTGGAGAGATATGGCGGGTCGCTGTACGGCCTCGGCCTCACCAACTCGGGAAATATATGATACCTAAGGAAGCTGTGGTCTATCGTAACCGTGTGTACTAGAAATTTTCACTATTAGTTTCACTATTAGTGTGGTTATATACGCGTTTGGTTGGAAGAAATAGCAGTTTATCGGGCTAGTTCTGTTTTGATTAATGTTATATCTTTGACTGCTTTAGATGGTGCCATGCTGAAGTTTTAACATTCCATTTCATTGTTTTTATACTGTATTTTATTTGTTGCAAGTATGCCTTTGTAAGGAATGTTTAGAGGTCTTATTTGAATTCTGCTCATCTTAATAACTTGAAAATTATCATTACTTGGAAATTATCATTACTGCTCATCTTAATAACTTGGAAATTATCATTACTGCTCATCTTAATAACTTGGAAATTATCATTATTTGGAAATTATCATTACTGCTCATCTTAATAACTTGGAAATTATCATTACTGAGAAATTATCATTACTGCTCATCTTAATAACTTGAAAATTATCATTACTTGGAAATTATGAATTCTGCTCATCTTAATAACTTGAAAATTATCATTACTTGGAAATTATCATTACTGCTCATCTTAATAACTTGAAAATTATCATTACATGGAAATTATCATTACTGCTCATCTTAATAACTTGGAAATTATCATTACTGCTCATCTTAATAACTTGAAAATTATCCTGGGAAATTATCATTACTGCTCATCTTAATAACTTGGAAATTATCATTACTTGGAAATTATCATTACTGCTCATCTTAATAACTTGGAAATTATCATTACTGGGAAATTATGAATTCTGCTCATCTTAATAACTTGGAAATTATCATTACTTGGAAATTATGAATTCTGCTCATCTTAATAACTTGGAAATTATCATTACTTGGAAATTATCATTACTGCTCATCTTAATAACTTGAAAATTATCATTACTTGGAAATTATCATTACTGCTCATCTTAATAACTTGGAAATTATCATTACTGCCCATATCGCTTCTCAGTCCTCTGCTGGAGTTCTTATTTGGCAGTTTGAGTGATTCTCTCAACTGGTAAAGCAAATTTTTATAACAGATATTGATTTTCATTTGCTGAATTCAATGCATCATTTTCTGAGTTATGTATTTTTCATCTATTTCTATTCTCCTCATTTCTTCTTAAAAGTTCTTAAAATCAAATGACCTAAGTCCACTCAATCCAGTCCAGTTCCACCCAATCAACCCAAAATCGATGAAACTAAATCCCTAAACTCTCTATCATTCATTTAGTTGCTATATTCTAGTTTGCAAACTGAGTATTAATGTTATTTATTTTTTATAAGTTGAAGGCTTCATTAAGTGAACCATGTTTTTATCTAAATATATAATCAGGAGGACGTTCTATTTAACTTTGCTATGGTCCCAAACCTGGACGCAATTCGGTTGGATCTAAATGTATCGGGTTGAGTTCGGTTCATGATGAAACTATTTGGCTTCATATGTGAAGTTGACCGTCCCACTGAACTAAGGAGCCGCTTTCCGTTCATCAGAACCGTCCCCACTTACGTGATCCGCTTCCTGATCTACCAAAAATTTCTCATCATCCACCGTCCATCTAGAACCTCTCAACCCGTTAACGAGGACCGCAAGCTCAACGGCGCCGACGCGACTTTTCGGCCCAACTTCTCGCACCATTCGCATCAAATGCCACGTGTCCGCGGACCACCAGTCGCTGATGGGAACCGAGGAACATTCTTCTCAGTTTTCCCGGTTCGAGAAAAAACTAATCGCACCATCATAGTTTCGTTGTATTTGTTATGTAGATTTGGGAGTAGGTTAGAGAATGCTCGAAATAAGAACATACGAGCCAACAGAGACTTAATCATATCTTGATTGAATTAATTTTAGTGGAGTTTTTCTTTTTTCTTTTTTTTTCCTTGACGCACGTGATTGATAATTTATACGAACAGGTTTCGGCTAAGCTTAGATTGAATCAGGTCATAATTTATGAAGCTTAAATCTAGTATGCTTTATACTCAGGTCATAATTGATTACTTAGGCGTAAGTTTTACTGGTTGTTTTGTTGATATAAAACTTACTGCATGCTATATTTTTATATTGGCTAGATAAGTCATATTTATAAGTGTTAAAAGATACTGACAACGGATTATATGGTTAAAAAGTTTTATCTTAGGACCTAATAATATTTTTTCATCTTTATACCATTAAAAATTTATTATAATACCAGTTATATCATATTTTTTTAAAAAAATAATAAATCCTTAGCGAATCTAAATATATAGAAATTAAATATCTTATAATCAAAAAATTAATAGAGAAAGAAGTTATTATTGTTAAGTACATTGCTAAAAAAGAGCTTGGCAACTGATTCATTAATCAAGCCACTCATTCATTCGGCTATGAAATATGATGATAGAAATATCTTAGAATCTTTTGATATGCTTGGTTAGGAAAAATTAGTTATATATGATAAACTATCATATGTTAGTTTATTATTTTGAAAACACATTTTGTTCCTAAGTATATTTATGATGATCATCAATTTTTTTTGTTTCTATTGATATTATATTATTTAATATTTATATATGCATATTCTCGACATATAACATGTTATGATATTAAAAATTTAGGCTTAGTATCAGTTTTAAGTATTAGTTATGTATATCTTATTAAATTTAATATTTTATTTATTTATTTATTTTACCTTTATTTATTTATTTATTTTTCTGTACCCTTTCCTTCCACCCCTTTCTCTATTCCTGCATGGGGACGTTTCCATGTTCCGTCTTTTTTTCCGATCTTCATTTTGTACCGA
Organism: Metroxylon sagu; assembly: GCA_017589505.3. Taxonomy (NCBI): domain Eukaryota; kingdom Viridiplantae; phylum Streptophyta; class Magnoliopsida; order Arecales; family Arecaceae; genus Metroxylon; species Metroxylon sagu. The sequence goes on along the minus strand of JACVBY030000480.1, from coordinate 831,911 downwards.
TGGCCCGGGCGCTTGTTAAAATTTTGCTTGACATAAGATGATATGGACCAATAGACACCTGATTGAAATGGTTTCAGTGAAGTTCCTCTTCGTTTTGCATTTGATACAGGTAGAAATTGTGATCCTGATTCCTTTCTCTCTCTCTCTCTATAAAAATAAAATAAAAAAATCCGATTCTTTTATTTACTTTAGAGGCGGCGTCATCATCGCATTAAAAGATAAAAATAAAATAAAAAAAATAATGCAAGCTGTCCGCCTCTTTCTCTTTTTGTAGTCAACAATTCAGTATTTTAAATCCTATTTTAAATAAAAAAAATTGAATTATATAAAAAATATCTCCCATTATCTTGCCGTAAAACACCCCCACGTTATTCTCCCGTGAGGAAGGTTAAAACAGAGACCAGTCAATCTCATCATGTGCGCTATTTTTTTTAATTATTCCACTTGATCTCTGTAAAATATAAAAATAACAAATTTTTTATTTCTTTTTAAAAATATTTTTTTCTATATATTAATGTTAATAATGTTTGAAAATAATAATAATAAAAATCCTTTTGAAAGAAAGGGAAGGAATGAGACCACTCGTTTTCCTTTAATTTTTTTCAAACATTTAAAATTTTTTACTTCTCAATTAAAAATAATAAAAAAAAGAAAATATTTTTTTAAAAAATAAATAATATATTTAAAATTTTATGAACATTAATTTTCTTCCATTCCTTCTACTCTGCTGTCCGGAGACAAACCACCTCCGCCTCTGCCCCCGCCCCGCGCCACACACAACCCCACCCGACCTCCGCCCCCGCCCTTCAATCTTCCAAGAATCCAAATTTTATTCTTCGACCCCCACCCCCCCAATCTACTCCCGCCTCCTCTCGTTCGAAGGCCAACCCCGCCCCTCCCCCTCCTCTCGTTCGAAGCCTCTCCACTACGCCTCACAAGCAGATTCGAAAGGATGTCCAGCAGCGCCCTCACGATCCGTCCAGTTGATGCAGGGAACCTCCGTACGTGTGAGGTCCGATCCGAGCTGGGTCCACTTGACCAACTCGGGCCGAAGCGCGCCCAAAAAAAAAAAAAAAAACGGAAGCTTGCGCCCCTGTGCGGTACCTGCGCGCGGCATCTACGCGCAGCGGGGCGCCGACCCCGACTTGCCACCGCCAGGCCGACGGCGTCTGCGGCGTGCGGGGTGGAGGGGTCCAAAACCCCCCTCCCCATTTACACTGCCGCCCGCGTCGACCGAACCGTCTTTTTCCTCCCCCTCTCGCCGGCGTCGATCTCCACCGCAGGTGAGCTCCGTTCCCTTCATCGGAGAGAAAGAAAGAAAGAAAGAAAGAAAAAAAAAAAGGAAGTGGCCGCCGGTCGGTCGGTGGAGGAAGGGCCGGTGGCGGCCCTAGACCATCGGCGAGCAAGCATTGGTTCGGGTGAATTCGGAAACAGGTGAAGAAGAGAGAGGGGGGGAAGAAAATGGGTTGGGCTTCGGTTAGCCCATTGAACCCAGTTGGGCTTAATTTTTTGAGCCTAAATTGGTCATGACCCAACTGTAGGGGGTAAAGTTTGGATCTAAAATGTTTCTAATTTATGAAGAAATTTTTGTTTTCCCACCGATATAAGTTAAGATAATCAAGTCACAAATTGAGTATAGGACTAAACTTGATAGGATGATAGAATTTATTCACACCATGATTTTTATAAATTAAAAATTTAAATATTATGTTATAGGTGTCAGGAGCTTAAATAATTGATTTATACTTATAAATTAATGACAAAAGGTAAGTAAGCCTGAATAAGTATCAATACCTATTTAGATATTGCCTATTATTTGTAATTATCTTGCAAAATGAATTCTATTACTTCAGTATATGCATTTAAATATTTAATATTATTATTTTTAGATTTTAACTAAATTTTACATAATTTGTAATAAATAAATAAATAAAAATAATAAATAAATAAGTAATCATAATATAATAATAGTAATAGAAATAATAGTACATGTATTAATAATGAAAATAGTTATAAATTAATATTGCTTTTGCAAAATGAATATGTATGATATGTTTAAATCACAACAATAGTGATAGTATTTGATGTATAAGAAATTTATGGTCAGCACTTAAATAAGATATGAAAGTAAGCTTTGAATAAGAAAATATGTCACCCGCGGTCCGCTATAATATGCCTTTCTGATATGATTTCTGGTACCGAAACCCTTCCTCCATAGAATATATATATATATATATATATATGAAGGATATACCCCATATGGTGCTCTGTTGTATAATATGATATGATTTTTAGTTATGAAATCATTCCTTCATAGGGGATATATATGAAGGATATACCCCATGTGATATTCTATTCTGTTATATGATATGATTTTTGGTATCGAAATCGTTCTTTTACAGGGATATATAGAGGATACACCCCATATGGTGTTTTGTTCTATGATATAATATGATTTCTAGTACCTGAACTCTTTTTCCACATGAGATATATATGGAGGATACACCCCATGTGGTGTTATGTTCTGTGACATGATATGATTTTTGGTATTGGAACACTTTCTTCACAGAGGATATATATGAAAGATACACCTCATTTGGTATTCTATTTTGTGATATGATATGATTTATGGTACCGAAACCCTTCCTTCATGGAGGATATATATGGAGGATACACCCCCATGTGGTGTTTTGTTGCACCTCTATATGGTATTCTGTTATATTACACCCTCATATGGTGTTATGTTCTGGTCACAGGGATATATGTGGCCATAATATGTGACCGTGACATATTTGTAAAAAGATGAAATATAAATGTTAATGATAGTGAATTTTGGCTTTGATAACTTGAAAAAATCTGAAACTGAATTTTTGAAACAAAAATATGGCATATATTTTCAACATATTTCAAAAGTGTAAGTGAACATAATTTTAATATATTTTAAGAATATGAGTAACATTAGATAACAAGATGATATGTATATTCTGACATATGAAAGTAAGATTCATGATATGCTATATTTTTGAAGTTAATATGACATGTTTATATTAGGTTTACTTATTGAGTATGAGTTCATTAAACTTTCATTGTTGTTTTTCAAAACCAAAGAAATGAAGTGAGATATTGGTAGAATGAAGCTTCTGTCAGCTTAGCTTAAATAAAATTGATTTTACTAGTTTTGCATATAGCCCAAGATATTTGCTTTATTTGGATTTGTACTAAGAATGTTATTAATTTTAATGGCATAATAATTTATTATCCCTCTATTTGATAATTATTCCATTACTGGACACCTTGCATGCCTCGCATGCAACGGGTTGCCCCCTTCTGAATCCATCCTTGGGTCCAGGGTATAACAATTATAGTGGCATTAGAACCTAGGTTAACAATTATTGTACCCTTACGTAGTCAGAACCACACTACGTCCGTAATATATTTCAAAGCATCCTAAGCTAGGAATAAATTTTTAAAAAAACATTATAAAAAACAAAAATCACCATCATGCTGAGGTTTTAACATTCCATTTCATTGTTTTATACTTTCTATTTAATTTCTTGCAAGTATGCCTTTTTAGGAATGTTTAGGTCTTGCTTTAAATTCTGCTCATTTTAGTAAGTTGGAAACTACAATGGCAGTTCTCAATTCTCTTCTAGAGTTCTTATCTGGCAATTTTAGTGATTTTCTCGACTGGTAAAACAAATGCTGCAACATATATTAACTTATCAGTGTTATTTGCTTGTCACACAAGATTCGACTGCTTTGTTGATGCATAATATATCATAGCTTTGTTGCATTTGTCAGGTAGCTAGATTTGGGAGTAAGTTGGTAGATACTTTAGATGGGATGATGTGGACCGATAAACACTTAACCATGTAGAGTTTGAATTGATTTTGTTGGGGCGGTTTTCTTCGTTTTTATTTTTCCTTGATGTACGTGCATGATAATTTATACAAATAGGTTTCGGCTAAGTTCAGGTTAAAACTTTTGAAACCTAGATCTTGTATGCTTTATAGGAGGGCTTGGCCTTATGGCTCAGTATGAGTCTAAATAGGTCGAGTCAGGTGGCGTCCGACTTCAGTCTTTTACTAAAAATTAAAACCGGAATCGTCCTCAACCTGATCTATTCCACCTAAGGCTCTGTGTAAAAGAGGGAGGGGCAGGGAGAGATCGGATGGTTCGGACGTAATGGACCGAAGCTTACGAGTTCTCATCTCTGCAATATTTTTTAAGAACGAGGAGACAAGGGCACCGCACGCCGAGCCACGTGACGAACCTTGTTTGAACGCGTCTCCTGTGAGGCTTTGGCCTTGTACGTCTTTTTGTTTTGTTTTGTTTTGTTTTGTTTTTTTTTTTTTGGTTTTTTGGCAGAGGATCCTGGAGTCATGGCATTAGAAAAAGAGTTTTGAAAACAACACGCAAGCGGAAAACTACCAAAGCTCGCCTGTTCACATTGGCTGTTCGTCAGCAACTAGCTCACAAAACGATCCAAACGGGTTCTAACAAAAACGGTCCCCTCTCAGCCGCAGGCGGCCGACTGCGGACCCAACATTTGAAGTTCTGTCAGTAAAAACAAGGGCACCCGCCAGCGTCTCCAACCAACCTCAAACGCGTCCAGCGAAAGTTGCTCACTGTATAACTGAAGCTAATCCTTGCTCGCTCCCTATATTGTCTTTTTCTTTTTTCCCCGCAGGGAAACATCGGATTAGAAAAAGTATTAAAAAAAGTTCATAGAATACTATCCTCAATAAAATAAAATATTGAATGAAATTTAAACAAAAAAAAGCTCACACTTTCGAGAAGGTCGACAAATTAAGTCCTCTTGCTCTCTTTTTGCAAGCTATATTACACAGCTATCCCTTCAACCCCTCTCATCTCGAATTTTGTTCTCAATTTACTTCAAATCTTAGCTTCAACAATTAGCATCCTATGTTGTAACACTCTAAGTCCACCTATTGACTTAATTAATTTTTAGTAGGCTAAAATCATGTGGCTCAAAAACTCAAACGAAAGTTAATGTATAGTAAGTAGATTTGAATTATAAGCACAATCCCCCCTTCTCCAATATCATAGGCCAACAACTACCATATTTTTTAATCAACTATCATTTATTATTGATGATTTTAATTTTATAAAACTAATTAAATAAATTTGATCTAATAATACAAGCGAGATAAGCTCAATATTGATATATTTGTATTTCATATGATTTTGAGCTCGAGCACATTTCTATTAGGCGACGTGCTTGATGATTTGTATGGATGTAAAGTCCAATAGCGACCGGTCATAAAGGGTCTATTAAGGATTCATTATAAATAGAATATGTTCGTTATTCTCTCCTTATATTTATGAATAGTTTTTTTCCATCAAGAATACCATATAGAAGAGAAGCAAGAAAAGGAGGATTTTAAGCCAAAATAATTCTGGTGAGTGATGAGTGTAATTCTTGCATAAATTATTAACATAAATAGGTATAATAATAAAATTTTATTTTATTATTATTTTGATGTTCTAAAATTATACACATGCAATCCTATAAAATTCCTACGTGTGATATCAAAGGAAGTCATATATGGATTTAGAATTTTATTTTTTGTCATTTCATTATGATTTATACGCGAGTTAGAGTTTTTTTTATATTATGAACTTTTGTAAACAAGGATTTGTTATTTTCGTAATCCTCCTGATTATTTTGGATGGGATTTGTTTCTTTCCTAAATCTATGATAAAGTTTAACAATTTTTATCTAATTTTTGTTTTAAAAAAAAGTTGTATTGGAACGGGAAGGATCTTCTTCACTGTTTACCCTGTTTTTGGGACCAACAATTTTTTTTTAATCTCCAGATCCATCTTAATTTAGTAACGGGTTTATGTCCTCTTCTCGGATCTTATTTAGTTTTGGGTCAAATTATGCAATTAAAAAAAAAAAAAAAACCCTCATCACGGCCTCCTTAACGTCGCCGGTGTACGGCCGGTGCGCAGCCACACCGTGACCACCGCCCGCTCCCCGGCGATGGCATCTAGCGGAGACTTTCAACCTTCAATCGTCTTCTTGGTCACTGCAGTCAACCCAACGGCAGAAAGCCATTCCTTCCACTGGTTTCTACAGCAAGACTTCTGCGTCCGTGCTGTTTCCTCCATGATTCTGTCGATCTATCGCCCATGCACTAGAAAACCAGAGGTCCAGGCGGCTAAAAACTGTGATCTCTAGGTGGTACTCGTGACCTGTGCTCCATTGTTTCCTCAAAGGCCCTGCTCTGCTGTGCCTTTTGTGGCCGTTTTCCTCCTCCTTGTCCATCGTCTTCTCAGACTTGGCGACCATCGGTCACGCTCTGTCTCTACTTGGTATCATATAACCCATTTCTTTTTTTTTGGTTTACCTTGTCCTGGGGTTAAAACACCTGGGCTGTCTTCACCACCCCATCTGTGTACGATCGTCATTGAGGCACTGGTTGGAATTGCTCAACATTGGCTCGCATCAGCAGCAGGGAAGGAACTCCTGAATTCTGTTTGCGAGCTGGTGGGCTTGGAAGGACGGGAACGGGTGTTGGACTTGGGGTTCTGGGGACTGTCTCCTGGAAGTTTTGGCCGAAGGTTGGAGTTTTGGCATGGAGCTGACAGGAATGTTTATTTATTCATCTATTGGCATGGAGGTTTGGCATTGATAGGAGGCTTGTAGCCAGCCTTACGTTTATTTATTCATTTATTTACTTTGGAGACGTCGTCAACATCGCATTAAAAAATAAAAAATAAAATAAACAAGATAATGCCAGCTGGCCGTCTCTTTCAAACCAAGCAAACAAACCTTTAATCACCAAACAAACAAGCAATCTTCTTCTATTTAGATTCCTCATGCGCCCGCCCACCGCCCCCTCCCCCCCCCTCCTCTTCTTCTATTTAGATTCCTCATGCTCCACCGCGACCCAAACCAACCGCTTATTCTAGCCTCAAGAGCAGATTCGTAAGGATGTCCAGCGGCACCCTCACGATCCGTCCAGTCTTTGCAGACAACCTCGAGAGGGAGTTCGCCCTGATCAAAGAGGTTGTTGACGACTACTGCTACATCGCCATGGACGCCAAGTTTCCCGGCGTCCCCATCTGCCTTGTCGGCACCTTCAAGAGCCCTGCCGACCACCTCTACCAGGCACTCCGAATAAATGTCAACAACCTCCGCCTCATCCAGCTCAACCTCACCTTCTCCGACGCCGCCGGCAACCTCCCCACTTCCCCCACCGGTGGCGGCCATATCTGCGCCTGGCAGTTCAATTTCCGGGAGTTCGACCCCGATGCTGACATCGCTGACCCTGACGCCATCGAGCTCCTCCGCGCATACGGCGTCGACTTTGTGAAGAACCGGGAGAAGGGGATCGACAGCCGTCACTTTGGTGAGCTCCTGATGTCCTCGGGAGCCGTTCTCAACGACTCGGTCGAGTGGGTCACCTTCGATGGTGGAAATCGCTTTGGCTACCTCCTCAAGATACTGAAGGGCCTCAGGCTCCCGGAGACGCAGGAGAGGTTCTTCGAGCTCGTCAGGACCTTCTTCCCCACGGTCTACGACGTCAGGCACCTGATGGCGTTCTGTGATGGCCTCCATGGGGGCCTCAACGAGGTGGCCGAGCTGTTGGGCGTGGAGCAGGTGGGCTCTGACAGCTTGCTCACCGATCGCGTCTTCAGGAAGATGAAGGAGAGGTACTTTGATGGATCCGTTGAGAGGTATGGCGGGTCGCTGTACGGTCTCGGCCTCACCAACTCGGGAAATATATGATCCCTAAAGACGCTGAGGTCTATCTTATACCTGTGCACTAGAAAGCTTCACTACTCTGTTATATACGTGTTTGGTTGGAAGAAATAGCAGTTTATTGAGATGATTCTGTTTCGATTAACCATATTTGCGTGACTGTTTTGGATATGCCACCATGCGGATTTTTATTTTTTAATAATATTTTTTAAAAAACTTATTCCTAACGTAGGGTGGTTTTGAAACATATTAGTTCTAATCACAGATGTCATAGGCGGAGAAACCGCTATTTTTACTTACGATTTCTTTTCTCTTTTTTTTTTAAAAAAAAGTAAATCATCATTCAAACTGATGATTTTCAAAAAATTTAATTATTTTTTAATTTTAAATTATATACTAATTTAATTAAAAAATAAATAAAAAAATAAAAGTGTGACTGAAGATTTTTGAAATCGACGATTTGAAGGTTAATTTTTTAAATTTTTAAGAAAAAATTAATTAAAAAAAAGAAATCGTCCTATAAGAGCCGTTCAAAATAGAACTGTCCAAACATTGTCCTTGTACGGCTTTTTTCTTTTTTCTTTTTTGTTTTCGCAGAGGATCTTCGAATCATTGGATTAGAAAAAGAATTTTGAAAACAACACGCAAGCGGAAAACTACAGAAGCTCGCATGTTCAGATTGGCTGTTCGTCAACAACTAGCTCACAAAACGATCCAAACGCGTCTGGTGAAAGTTGCTCGCAATACAACTGAAGCTTCTAATCCTTGCTTGCTTCGTCTCTTTTTTTCCACAGCGGATCTGGGAATCATAGGATTAGAAAAAATATTAAAAAAAGAACTCGCAGAATGCTATCCTCAATAAAAAATTGAATGAAATTAAAAAAAAAAAAAATAGCTCACAATTTCGAGAAGGTCGACAAATTAAGTTACGCAGCTATGCCTTCAACCCCTCTCATATCGAACTTTTTTCTCAACCAGCTTCAAATCCTAGCCTCAACAACTAGCATCCCGAAGGACGTCCAGCACGACAAAGAGAGATTGCAGCGCTTTCACGATCCAGGAGGTGTGGGCAGGAAACCTCCATGAGGAGTTCGCCCTGATCCGCGAGATTGTTGACAACTACTGCTACATCGCCATGGTCGCGAAGTCCCCCAGCGTCCCCTTCAGCCTCGCCGGCACCTTCAAGAGCCCCGCCGACCACCCTCCAAGCCATCGTTGACCGCCTGCACCTCATCCAGCTCAGCCTGACCTTCTTCGACGCCGCCGGCAACCTACCCGTCTCCCCCACGGGTGACGGCTATGTCTGCGCCTGGCAGTTTAACTTCCGGGAGTTCGACGTGGATGCTGACATCGCCGACCCTGACGCTGCCAAGCTCCTCGTCGGATACAGCGTCGACTTTGTAAAGAACCAGGAGTCAGGGTGTCAGGCTCCAGATGCTCGGTTAGAACCAGATTATGATAAAAATATTAATATTAGTTAAATAGATCAAAACTATTACCACCCATTCAATAAATAACAAAACAACTTGAAAATAAATAGCATCTAATAAATAAATTTATTCAAAAAAATAATTAAGAATATGATTAGAGTTTCTACCCAAAAGCCCACATCTCGTCTCATTGAAACTGAAAAAAATAATAAGATAATTTATGAACTCACGCTAAGTAAATAGAACTAACTATAAATTAATAAAACAATTATATGTGAATTATAAAGGATACATGTCATTAGAAAACTGATATTTTACTGCATATATTAACATAGATTATGTAAATCTTGAGATGTTTAAGCAAATATTCAACCTTTTATAAATAATTCATATCATCATGATAAAAATATTTTATTATCAATATTGAACGGTTTAAATAGTTTCCATGTCATCATTCATTAAACAGTTCTTATCTCATCATTTATTAAACGGTTTTCATGTCATCATTTATTAAACAGTTTTAATATTATCACTTAATTAACGTTTTATGTCATCATTTATTAAATAGTTTTCATGTCATCACTTAATTAAATTCTCTACGATCATAGTCACATATATTCTTGTGACAGAACTAGTAAACTACATTTTAACCCTATGGATAGGGGTTGAATCTCTACATATATCCCCTGATGGATCTTAGTATCTATCATTATATCATCATATCATTACGTAGCGGACCGAGAGTTCATGTCTTAGTTAAGTCATTAATTATTAATTTCTTATTCATTAGTAATTGTTTATTCATGTTATCAGGTATTTTTTATTATTTTCTTCTTTATTATAATATTAATATTAATATTATTCTATTAGCATATTTATTTTATCTTAATATTATAAGGTTATCATAATAATAAATTTATTTTATTAATATAGTATTTAACATTAATTCAAATTTATAATTAGTAATTATATATTAAAGTATTAATAGTGCTATCCAAAATTTACAATTTAAACAATATTGATAACAATAATAATAAATAGTAATAAAATATCCAACTAAATATTCAGATTTGTTGAATATCATCATTAACCATAATTAGAAACTTTTTATAATTTAAATAAAATTTAGTCAAAAATTATAAATAAGCTATTTATTAATTTAACTAATTCATAATTAGTCTACTTATCTTTCTTGCTAATTCTAAAAATAATACAACTTAAGAATTTGTTCATCTACATAACAAATTTTTGAATTAATTTTTATAATTATAAGGGTTATTAACTCCCAAACATGTTCAGGTAATAAATAATTGGATTTTCTATTTTGGGTTCCTTAACCTCAACAATAGGTTCACTTAGCCTAACTCAACCCTGGCCCTCTAAACTGGTCCAAATTGATTTAAATCAATTAATCTTGGCCTAGGTAGAGTCCAATGGCTTTCCAGCTAAAGAAGCCGGTTTAACTTTTTTTTTTTTTTTTTCTTTAAAGAAGAACTCCTCCTCCTTCGTATTTTTCTTCTTCTTCTAGTTTCCACCCATCTGTGCGTGACTCCTGGACCGACTCATGCTAGCCTCCCGACCGGCCATGGCGCCGTTGGAGTCTGACCCTCCGCCGGCCGTAGCTGGACCTTGACCTGGGTAGGAGTCCGGTTGACTCCTAGCCAAAGTTTGCCGCCAAACAAGGCCGCAAAGGCCGGTTCGTCCATCCACCAGAACACGGCCAACCTAAGCTTCCTACTCTCCTCCTCCGGCAATCACTGGCGACACACTTTAGGCCAAAAGAAAGGACAGACAAGGGTTAAGATCCTTACCTATTAGACTTCAATCCTCTGTTTTAAATCTTGGAAACAAAGCCCTCCAATCGATCAGTTAAAGCTCCTAATTGTATTGAAATATCCGCATATCTCATCCTAACCGATTCGTGGATCTAAGAAAAGGTAGAAGAACCAAAGGTTTTTGAGGTTACCTGAGAAGAATGGATTAAATCTCCAGGAAGAAACTTCTTCTTCCTGGCTTCTTCCTCCCGACCGTGCCTTATCCTGGGTTTCTTAGCCGGAAGCCTTGATTCTTCTTGGTTAAGAACCGACAGGATATCTCTTCCTCTCATTGAATCTGGGAGAAAGACCGAGATCGCCTTCTCTTTAGATTCAAACTCTTTTATTTTATTTTCTTTCTGATTTGGCTGGATGGAGGACGGTCAACTGGGCCTGGTTGGGTTCAAAAGGGATCGACGGCCGTGACTTCGATGAGCTCCTGAGGTCCTCGGGAGCCGTCCTCAACGACTCGGTCGAGTGGATCTCCACTGCATGGCGGATACGATATTGGCTACCTCCTCAAGATACTGACGGGCCGCAGTCTCCCCGAGAAGCAGGAGAGGTTCGTCGAGCTTGTCAGCACTTCTTCCCCACGGTCTACAAGGGCAAGCTCCAGACAGCGTTCTTTGATGGCCTCCACCGAGCTGTTGGGCGTGGAGAAGTACGGGGTCTTGCACCAGGCGGGCTCTTACAGCTTGCTCAGCGCTCGCGTCTTTAAGAAGATGAAGCATAGGTATTTTGACGGATCCGTCGAGAAATATTGTGCGGGTCGCTGTATGGCCTCGGCCTCGAAGACTCGGAAACCACTCTAGGGACTCCGGATCCTCCTAGGGACCGTATGGTATCCTGCGATTAAAATTCTCAGGTTACAATGTGGTAATGGAGCTGCAGCCGTCAGATACAATGTGGTAAAGTTGTCTGTAGCTGTAGCCGTGAGATTTCGTTTACTAGAGCTCTTTATATTATTAAAAATTATTATATTATTATTAGCTGATTTTTATTATTAGTTAACAATTATATTGTAATATATTATTAGAAAGTATAATATTATTATTCTACTAATAATAATAGAATATTACAATATTGTGATATGTTATGATATTAATATTATAAATTATAATATAATATTATTACTTCATATTATGATTACTATTATATAATAATGATAATATATATAATAGTATTATAATATGGTATCTTTATTATTAGTTGATAATTGTATTATAACATGTTATTAAAAAAAATATAATATCATTATTCTCATATTAAAATATTACAATATTATGATATATTATATTAATATTATATTACAGCATTATATAGTATTATAATATTATTATATTATACTACGATTATTATAATATAACGATGATAATAATATAACGTTATTCTATTATAATTATACAATAGTTTTTTATTATTATTTAATAATTATATTAACATATCATTAGACATTATAATATCCTTGTTTTAATAATATAACATTATAATATATTTTTGTAATAGTATTAAAATATAATATAATATAATAATTTTATATTTGCATATTAGAACATTGTATAGTATTATAATATTTTATATTATGTTATTTTATAGTACATAGTTTTATTATAGATATAATAATATTTTCATACAACATTTATTATATTATATTATCATATAATTATTATATTATATCATAACATATTATAATAATATTATAATAACACTATTTAAATATAATGTAATATGATATAATATAGTATTATGATATTATCATGTTATAATATTAAATTTGATTGTTCTAATGTTTTGTAACTATGAGTTGACTCCGAGCAAATTGATCTTTGGTCAATTTGACTGTAATTTAACTTGTATATTTTTAAGCCTTACTTATAGTTCAAATGTAGCTTGACTTATAATACTTAGTTAAATTATAGTATACCAATAGATGAGATGGGATACAATGCAACTTATAATACTTAGACATGCAAGGAAAGCTTTGATACAACTTATTATAATAGAAATAATGGAGGAAGAGTTTTGATACCACTTATTACGGCTAAAATCACGCAGGAGATGATAGATAAATGAGAATAATAAAAGAATAAAACAAATTAGGAGAACACGAATGGAATTTAACCTGTTTCAACTATTAATATTTAGATATTATAAGAATTATTCTCCACTAAACTATGAAATTACAAAGATTGTTTCTCTACTAGAGAGTTTTTCTTAGAAATCCCTTCAACCACTTACATCCATAGATAAAGGAGAGCAAACAAAAATTTACTATCAATATTTGGAGATTACAAGGAGTTTCCCACAAAACTTTGAATTTATAAAGATCATTTTTCTACTAGAGAGTCTTTCTTATAGATCCCTAAACCCATTTATACCTAATAGAATCGTCTCTTGAACTCTCATAATAATATCCTACATTGCCGAGACATTTTAGGAGGGCTTCGGCACTGTATCTGAGCCACTTTAAAAGTTAAGGCTATAAGTGCTTATATAGAGAAGAAATATATAGTGTTGCATGGACTAAGAATCATATTCTCCATATATATATGGAAATATGTCCTAATTGAGCTTGTGAATTATAAGACAAACTTAAACATTAACATTTAATATAGGTTCAATTGCAGGACTCCAAATAGTTTCTTAGTGCATGTTTTGCACCAATGTAAATATGCATTCTAAAGGATTTGGACTCTAAGTTTTAGTTATAAGACTTACTTTAGATGTTAAGAAAGAAAGAAAGAAAGAAAGAAAGAAAGCTAATGCCTATTTTACCTCAAAGTTTCACTACTCTTTCATTTGTGTGTTTACATACACGTTCTGTTGGAAGAAATAATAGTTTATTAAGCTGGTGTAGCCTTAATTGATTTTTGTTGGCTACAAAAATAGGTGGGCATGCCAAAACTATTTACTTATAAAATAACTTTTGTACAATCAGTACAATCAAATAATCAAACTGACTCAATTCTCACTCCTGATTAATATTAGGAACCAGATACAAAAAGTTAAGTTACAAATTACGTACTACTCTTACTATAGTAGATTATCAGCTACTCTTATGATACAAAGAAATATTCTAGACTTAAAGTGTTTAAATTGAATTTGAATCGTTCAAATGTCATCTTTCTTTGTATTTATAATATAATAGCTATAACAATAGATGAAAATCGTTTGGAGCCCTTAGCAATTTTTGTTTAATTTTAAAAATTGCTAAACATTTTTCATGAGTTTATGATAACTCCTTTTCAACTTTTCAGTTAGTTAACTATAATTTGATTTTTATACATGTCCTTCTTTCGGTCAAGATTGCCTTGCTGCCAGGTTATGGGTTCAATTTTTTTTTGCTGCTCTTTTGATTTATTAGAATAAAAGGAATGATTACTTTCTTATTTTTAACCCTTTTATTATTAAGTTCTTTTTTTTAAATGCAGAAGGACCTGGTACTAACAGTTGGTATCTCAACACCTAATAAGTCATATCTGCTGTCAACTTGGCTTTTATCGTGCTTCCCTTGCGTTGCAGTATACGTCCTCCCAAGCCGCAATCTTCAACCTCTTTTCCAAAGCTATCATTTAAGTAGTCGTTCTTGGCACTATTTTTTAAGCATCCATTTTGGAATTTGAAACATTCTAGAGAATACTCATCATTATAAAAGTTCGAAGGCCTTTTCCATTCTATTTATACCTCTTTTTGGCCTCTTCTTCACCTTTATTTGACTTTTTCTTTTCGTTTCTCTTCCTTGCTTTTCTGTTCTTTTCTTCTTCCTTCTTTATTCAGAAATGGCTACGGACAAGAGAAAATCCTCCTCTATCCGTAGGGAAGCCAACCCATTTAGATTGGGCATGGTTCACATTGGCTCATATCTTTACAATGTGTCGCCGGCCAGAGAGAATATATTCAGTTTGCCTTCTGAAGTGATAAGTCTTTATTATTTTAATTCCTTATTCTCTCTCTCATTTGAGGTTTTTTTTATCATCTTTAGTCCGTAATAATAGAGTTATTGATAAAAAAAATTTAAAAATTAATTTTTTTTAAAAAAAATTCTTTGCTATTTGATAACTACATTTATAAAGTATTATAAGACTTTAACATCTGTTTGATAAATAAATTAAGAAAATATTGTTATAATAAAAATACTAAAAGGCATTGCATAATACTTTTAACTATCCAACCGATAAATACTTAATCATGATTCAATTGATTTTAGTGAATTTTTTTTTTATTTTTTATTTTTGATGCACATGCTTGATAATTTATACAAACAGGTCTCGGCTAAGTTTAAATTGAGCCAGGCCATAATTTATGAAACCTAAATCTAGTATGCTTTATAGAAGGGCTGGCCAAATGGCCCTTGATGATGGGCTTAAATAAGTGGAGTCAGGTTGTGTCCGGCTACAGTCCTTTACCGAAGGTTAAAGTCGGAATCATGGTCAAGTTGACCTATTCGCAGCTTGAGAAATAATGCCATCATTTTTTTTTTTTATTCCCTTGTCAAATGTTGCAACCATAGTAGTTTTTGTTAGGGTTTCATGTGCATACCTAAGAGTGCAATGGAAGCGAATAGATTTCATAAATTTCTTAATGAAATCTATTTATATAAAACCCTTAATAGCCAAGATCTCCTTAATGATAACAATCAAATGAATAAATAGTAAATGTAGGATAAGAAGAGTACCTGTAACACTAAATTCAATATGTTGGAATATCCACAAGGTGCCCAAGTGTTCACCCTCCAACGTTGATCCACAGAGGAACTGAGTTCAAGACTCTATCACCTTCAAAACTTTGATCCTTGATGCTTAATCCTTCCAAAGGATTTGATTGTCTTGCTTTCTTTCCTTTCTAATTTTCTTTCTCTTACAAAAACTCTTCAAAGCCTCTTGTCCTAAAGAAGGCTTCCTGGCTTAGGTCTTGTTCTAAAGAAGACATCCTTGTCTTAGTTTAGGACAAGACAACCTCTTGTCCTGAACAAGACCTCCTTATATTAGTTTAGGATAAGACATATAAGAGAAATAAAATAAAAAAGAGAGGGAATCGATTTTTCTTCAATGGATTCATGTATATTTTTGAACCCGAGTGCACTCCTATTTATAAGAGGCGCAGGGATGCATCACTAAGGGATGCATCGCATCTACACGGCTTATCATGATGAGGCGTGTCCCAAGGATAACGCCTCATCATAAGGAGGCGCTAAGGGGAGGAGCGCATCTAAGAGAGCGGAAAGACGTATCCGCTCGCCTTATCCATGCGCTATCAGCCTTTTCACACTGATAACCTCACCCCACACTTATTTCATAATAATCCAATGGTCCAAATTAAAACACCATCCAATGGTTCAAAAGCAAGGCGCCATCACCCATGGTCCAGATTCAGGTACCAACTAATGGTCCAGATTCAGGCAACAACTAATGGTCCAGGTCCTTCATCCAGGGAGCCATCCAATGGTCCAGATTGAGTCGCTGACCAATGGTCCAGATCCATCATTCAAAGAGCCATCCAATGGTCCAAATAAAGCCAATTGGGTTTCAACTCTTGGCCAACCCACATTAGGTTATGATCCAATCATATTAGATTAACCTAATACAAGAATCAGATTCGAATCTAATTCGAATCAGGAGCTAGGGTTTGCAACACGTGCTAGCATGTTTATCCTGCAAACATGATCTAATCCAATTAGACCCTTGATCAATTTCTTTTGTATGTGACCCATTGGGTTTCACATCTAGCCAGCAGTAGGTGTGGGTGCAAGTTGACCTATCATGATTAGAACATTTCTAATCCCTATAGGTCCAATCAGTGCGATCATAAACTTGACAATTAGAACCCTTTTTAATTATTGATCAAATTAAACTCTTTAATTTAATCAAACCTACAAGACAAGATTGACATCTAGCAACGTATCATGTCTACCCGGAAGATATGGAATTTGGTGGATATACCAAACATATTCTTCAGTGGCAAGTTATCATGCAATTCAATCCTTCAATCATACTGCATTCTGAATAAATATATGAGTATGGATTAATGTCAAACTTAATTACTTATTCATGTCTCTCTTAATCTTCTAATGATAATTCATTTAATGAAACATTAGAAACTCTTTCTAATTTTTTATTCTGCTTTGATCAAAGACTTCCTGAATCATCATAAGATTAGAGCAAGTAGGATGTGGTCTTCTCTTACTAGAAGTGATTGATTCCTTGTTGATTTACTCATAATCTTCATACACAATCCACCATATCCAGAATACCTCGTACACAACTTAATGTCGTGAATGAGTGTAAACCAAAATATGGATTCATGTGCATAAGATACTATGGTGATCTCAGGTTTAAGGATCACTTGCACAACTCCCACTTAGAGAATCATCTTTTAACAAATAAGTATCCATAAGATGTTCTCTTTGTAGGTCAATTCAGTGAACTCATTCATCTAATGAGCACCCACATCTTTGTATTAGTGTCTCACACAAGTAATTATGAGATCAATCACCCTCTGCATCGAGCATACATAAGATGTGCCAGTCTTTCCAGTAACATTGATCCCCGACTTAATGTACCAACGATTGTGAATGTTTTAGATTAGGATTTTAGGGTTTTAGGTCTCACTGACATGATCTCATCATAGCCCTAAAACCATTGCCCTAATCTATGGGGTTCATCATAATTATAAAAAGCAGCAAATGATGAAACATAGTGCCTTCTATTTATAACCAAAATGTCATGTATATGATTTGGAAGCATAAAAAAGATCCTATCACAATACAGATTATGATTGGCTTTTAGGGCATAACTCTTTCATTCTTCCACTTGCACTAAAGCCAATCGCTCTTACACTTTAACCCCATACAATTGAGGTAGCGATCAAATTGCTGCTAGGTAAAGCTTTAGTGAATGGGTCTACTAGGTTGTTCTTTGTATCTACTCATTCAATCTTGATGTCTTTCCTTTCGACAATCTGACAAATAAGGTGGAAGTGTCTTAGAATATGCTTGGATCTACGATGAGACCTTGGTTCCTTTGCTTGTGCAATAGCTCCAGTGTTATCACAATAAACTAGTACTAGTTCAGCAATCTTAGGAACCATACCCAACTCTATGATGAACTTTTTCATCCAAACAGCTTCCTTAGCCGCTTCACTTGCAGCAATGTACTCTAACTCAGTAACTGAGTCAGCTATAGTCTGTTGCTTGAAACTCTTTCAGCTCACTACTCCATCATTCAGAGTAAAGACATATCTTGAAATGGACTTGCTATCATCTGGATCTGACTAAAAACTAGAATCCGAATAACCTTTTAGTTTCAATTTTAATCCTCCATATACTAGAAAAACATCTTTAGTCCTTTTCAAGTACTTAAAAATGCTTTTCACTATTTTCTAATGATCTTCCCCTGGATCAGCCTGAAACCTACTTGTTATGCTCAAGGCATAAGCAACGTTAGGCCTGATACATAGTATAGCATACATTATCGACCCTACTGCCGATGCATATGAATAGTACTCATTCTATTCCTCTCTTTAGGTGTCTTAGGAGACATCTTCTTAGAGAGATATATGCCATGACCTGTGGGTAAGTAACCTCTTTTACTTCCATCCATGCTGAATCTTTCAACACTTTATCTATGTACCTTAATTGGGATAAGCCTAGTATCCTTTTAGACCTATCCCTATAAATCTTTATACCTAGTATATAGGATGCTTCACCCAAGTCTTTCATGGAAAACATTTTTGATAGCCAAGTCTTGACCGATTACAACATTAGAACATCATTTTCAATGAGAAGTATGTCATCTACATACAATACTAAGAAGACAATAGCACTCCCACTTGTCTTCTTATTCACAAGGTTCATCCACATTTTTGATAAAGCCAAACTCTTTGACTGTTATATCAAAATGGATATTTCAACTCCTCGATACTTGCTTTAATCCATAAATGGATTTCTTAAGCCTGCATACTTGATTTGTTCTCCCACTTGAGACAAATCCTTCTGGCTGAGTCATATAAACCTCTTCCTCAAGATGACCATTAAAGAATATGGTTTTGACATCCATCTACCAGATTTTATAATCATAATATGCAGCTATTGCAAGCATAATCCGAATAGACTTGAGCATAGCTACTGGTGAAAAAGTTTCATCATAGTCAATTCCTTGTTTTTGTCTGAAACATTTTGCCACTAGCCTGGCCTTATATGTATCTACTTGGCCATCAGCTCCAATCTTTTTCTTATATACCCATTTGCAACCTATAGGGCTTACACCCTCAGGTGCATCTATCAAAGTCCATACTTGGTTGGTATACATAGAATCTATTTCGAATTTCATGGCCTCCAACCATTTATCAGAGTTCCTACTCATGACAACTTCCGAATAGGTCAGTAGATCATCGTTCTCAATGATGTGGGCTTCATCATTCTTTATGATAAACCCATATCTCTCAGGTGCTCTTCGCACTCTATCTAACCTTCGGAGAGAAGATGTGTGTTGTGGTTGTACCTCATCATGGGTACATCTGGTTGAGGAATATCATTTGTCTCAATTTGTAGGTCATAAACTTCTTTAAGTTTAATTCTTCTATCCTTGCCCTTTTCAAGGAAAAATTCTTTCTCTGTGAAAATAGCATGCCTACCAACAAAAATCTTGTGTTCAGTAGGATTATAGAAGATATATCCTATACTGTTTTTAGGATAACCTACAAATATATATCTATCTGATTTAGCACTTAGTTTATATCCAAAATTTCTTTTGACATAAGCTTGACAGCCCCATATCTTAAGATATTTAAGATTTGGTTTCTTTCCTCTCCATATCTCATATGGAGTGCTAGGTGCAGACTTAAAAGGTACCCTATTCAAAATATATGCAACAGTCTCTAGGGCAAATCCCTAGAAGAAAATAGGAAGAGCAGTAAAGCACATCATGGACTGTACCATATCTAATAGAGTACGATTCCACCTTTGGATCAGCCTGAAAGGACTCTCCTCCAGCGCCGAACAGCTTGAAGTCACCTTTCTTTAAACTTCTAATTTTCTGTAGTCCATGCAATGACTTGCATATGCGAAAACCACAGCTGGTATCCAATACTCAAGAATTAGAATTTTAAAGAATTGGCATGTAACACAAACATACCTTTTGATGCAACTCTTGTATCAGGCTTTACAGCTGCAAGTAAACTCTTGCAATTCCTTTTCCAGTGGTCTTTTTTGCTACAGTGGAAATAGGTACCGGGTCTAGAGATCTTCTTAGAACCCTTACTGCCTGACTTTCTTTTAGAGCCCCCACCAACAAGAAGGATCGGACCCTTTTCTTCTTGATGTGGGTTTCAGCTGTCTTCAACATATTTAACAGCTCAGGCAAGGAGGTATTCAGCTTGTTCATGTGATAATTCACAACAAACTGAGAGAATGACTCGGAAAGTGATTGCAGGATCAAATCCTGACTGAGTTCACTATCTATAGCAAAACCCAATTGACTCAATCGAGTAATCAAGTCTATAATCATAAGAACATGGTCTTGCACGGATGTCCCTTCATTCATTTTAGCATGGAATAATTGCTTAAATATCTCATATCTAGCAGTCCTACTTTGCTCTCCATATAATTCCTTCAAATTAAGAAGTATGGAGTGAGTGTCCATGCTTTCATATTGCCTTTGTAACTCATTACTCATAGAGGCCAGTATGATACACTTGACAGTCAAATTGTCATTTTTCCACATCTATATGTGGCAACCTCCTCTTCAGTAGCATCATCCCCAGCTGACGCTAAGTCAGGGGTTTCAAGTATATAGGAAAGTTTCTCTTGTGTGAGAACAATCTTAAGATTCCTCAATCAGTCCACATAATTCGGACCGGTCAACTTGTTGGCATTTAAGATGCCTCTCAGTGATGTGAACAAGCCATTTAATACATATTTAATTCTACATAAACAAAGAACAAAACTAACATAAGCAAACCAATCATGATGACATGTATACAATTAGACAAGGACTTTTATCTAATTGTTACTTCCACTATTTTATCGACTTATCATAGCCCCCTCCTATGATAAATGAAAAAAATACTAATTTTTCTTAGTGGGGTTGAGATCCTAATTCCTCATTAATGCCTTGTATTACATAACAAACATTCGTGAGTTCAAAGGTAGAAAATTTTTCTTTCCAATTGCAACCCATGCAACTTTCAACATAACAACTGCCTCTAAGACACTTACAGCCTTATGTTACACAACAAACTATAATGTCTTAGTTTAGTCAGATCCTTCATTTCTATATAATCACGTTTGAATAATGTTGCCCTTGTGTTACACAACAAAGCAACACCATCAATCATGCTATAAAGCATTAGATGCACCATGACAAATTTCATGTCAAATCCTAGATTAGGCCTTGTGTTACACAACAAACCTACTATAGTTTTTGACTTGAATTTGGCTTAGCATGAAAGGAAGGCATTTAGTGTTTCAATCATTTAGCATTTCCAATTCAAGGTCTAAATCTATCCAATTGGCCAGGTAAGTGGGAGAGAGGTGGGAGGCCCCCCGTGCTTGCCTTAGACACCAAAAATTTGGCCAGGTAAGCAACGGACCCAATTATAAACCACGTTTTCTTTACCTTCCCAGAACCACTTTTTTAGACACCAATTGATCAATCAAACCCTAAATGGATTTGCATTATGATTTTATAACACTATGACTAAATATAATTTTATGTGGGGGCTTTCTGGTCTCTTAGCACATTCCATATACTTTGCATTTCTTATGCAAAAAGCAAGTATATCAAGGAATACGAACATGCTTGATCATATCTTATATAAAATTTATATTATGATATGTGAATATATTATTGCTATGACATAACAAATTTCTATATACATATATAACATTTTAATGAACATGCTTCATATCTAATATTGCTATCACATAGCATTTTAATGAACATGCCTCATATCATGATGTCTAATATTACTATCACATAGCATTTGATGAATATGCTTCATATCATAATATCTAATATTGCTATCATATAGCATTTTAATGAACATGCTTCATATCATGATATCTAATATTGCTATCACATAGCATTTGATGAATATGCTTCATATCATGATATCTAATATTGCTATCACATAGCATTTTAATGGATCCTACAACATGCATGATCATTTGATTGCACCAGTTAAGGATGGCTCTGATACCACTGTTATGGTTTCATGTGCATGCCTAAGAGTGCAATGGAAGCGAATAGATTTCATAAATTTCTTAATGAGATCTATTTACATGAAACCCTTAATAGCCAAGATCTCCTTAATGGTAACAATCAAATGAATAAATAGTAAATGTAGGATAAGAAGAGTACTTGTAACGCTAAATTCAATATGTTGGAATATCCACAAGGTGCCCAAGTGTTCATCCTCCAACGTTGATCCACACAGGACTGAGTTGAAGACTCTATCACCTTCAAAACTTTGATCCTTGATGCTTAATCCTTCCAAAGGATTTGATTGGCTTGCTTTCTTTCCTTTCTAATTTTTTTTCTCTTACAAAAACTCTTCAAAGCCTCTTGTCCTAAAGAAGGCTTCCTTATCCTGGCTTAGGTCTTGTCCTGAAGAAGACATCCTTGTCTTAGTTTAGGACAAGACAACCTCTTGTCCTGAATAAGATCTCCTTGTCTTAGGATAAGACATATAAGAGAAATAAAATAAGAAAGAGAGAGAATCGATTTCTCTTCGATGGATTCATGTATATTTTTGAACCCGAGTGCACTCCTATTTATAAGAGGCGGAGTGATGCATCACCAAGGGATGCATCGCATCCACACAGCTTATCATGATGAGGCGTGTCCCAAGGGTAGCGCCTCATCATAAGGAGGCGCTAAGGGGAGGGGCGCATCTAAGTGAGCGGAAAGACGTATTCGCTCGCCTTAACCATGCGCTATCAGTCTTAACCTCACCCCACACTTATTTCATGATAATCCAATGGTCCAGATTAAGACACCATCCAATGGTCCAAAAGCAAGGCGCCATCATCCATGGTCCAGATTCAGGCACCAACTAATGGTCCAGATTTAGGCAACAACCAATGGTCCAGGTCCTTCATCCAGGGAGCCATCCAATGATCTATTATTCAAAGACTAATGGTCTAGATCCATTATTCAAAGAGCCATCCAATGGTCCAAATAAAGCCAATTGGGTTTCAACTCTTGACCAACCCATATTAGGTTATGATCCAATCATATTAGATTAACCTAATACAAGAATCAGATTCGAATCTAATTCGAATCAGGAGCTAGGGTTTGCAACACGTGCTAGCATGTTTATCCTGCAAACATGATCTAATCCAATTAAACCCTTGATCAGTTTCTTTTGTGTGTAACCCATTGGGTTCCACATCTAGCTAGCAGTAGGTGTGGGTGTAAGTTGACCTATCATGATTAGAACATTTCTAATCCTTATAGGTCCAATCAGTGCGATCCCGAACTTGACAATTAAAACCTTTTTTAATTATTGATCAAATTAAACTCTTTAATTTAATCAAACCTACAAGACAAGATTGACGTCTAGCAACGTATCATGTCTACCCGGAAGATATGGAATTTGGTGGATATACCAAACATACCCTTCAGTGACAAGTTACCATGCAATTCCATACTGCATCTTGAATAAGTATATGAGTATGGATTAATGTCAAACTTAATTACTTATTCATGTCTCTCTTAATCTTCTAATGATAATTCAATTAATGAAACATTAGAAACTCTTTCTAATTTTTCATTCTACTTTGATCAAAGACTTTCTGAATCATCATAAGATTAGAGCAAGTAGGATGTGGTTTTCTCTTACTAGAAATAATTGATTCCTTGTTGATCTACTCACAATCTTCATACACAATCCATCATATCCAAAATACCTCGTATACAACTTAATGTCGTGAATGAGTGTAAACCAAAATATGGATTCATGTGCATAAGATACTATGGTGATCTCAGGTCTAAGGATTACTTGCACAACTCCGACTTAGAGAATC
This sequence comes from Metroxylon sagu, assembly GCA_017589505.3. Lineage (NCBI taxonomy): Eukaryota > Viridiplantae > Streptophyta > Magnoliopsida > Arecales > Arecaceae > Metroxylon > Metroxylon sagu. Next base: position 807,908 of record JACVBY030000480.1, on the reverse strand, counting down.
ATCTTTTGATAAATAAGTAAGTATCCATAAGATGTTCTCTTGGTAGGTTAATTCAGTGAACTCATTCCTCTAATGAGCACCCACATCTTTGTATTAGTGTCTCACACAAGTGATTGTGTGATCAATCACCCTCTGCATTGAGCATACGTAAGATGTGCTAGTCTTTCCGGTAACATTGATCTCCGACTTAATGTACCAACGACTGAAAATGTTTTAGATTAGGGTTTTAAGGTTTTAGGTCTCACTGGCATGATTTCATCATAGCTCTAAAACCATTGTCCTAATTTATGGGGTTCATCATAATTATAAAAAGTAGCAAATGATGAAACATAATGCCTTCTATTTATAACCAAAATGTCATGTATATGATTTGGAAAAATAAAAGAAACCCTATCACAATACAGATTATGATTGGCTTTTAGGGCATAACTCTTTCAGTTTGTACGACATTTATAGATGGCATCTTTGGTTGAAACATAAAATTTGAAGAATAAAATATTATAGATGTCGTACGACATTTCTCTAGCTTTGATTGAAACATAAAATTTGAAGAGAAATTATTTAGTGGATCAATAGTGAGAATAATACTTATAGAATCACAGATGTATTATTTTCTTGCTGCACACATCATCATCTATATTAGTGAAGGTTATCAGTACTTGTAACCCATAAATTGATCCTATGTCAAAAAGAGACATGACAACTGCCATGAGTTGATGTTGGTAGCTTTCACAAGACTGAATTATTTCTTGGTTGTATCAGAAGACCGAATGTTTTCAAAGTTTGTGGCTCCATTAAAGTTTAGTTGTTTAGCCTGAATGTTATTTTTAAATAAAAAATATTTTTATAATTTTAAGCAACTATAATTAATATTGTCCGAGTGAAAAAATGTTAGAAATTTTTTATATGTAGGGTTATCATTAATTGTTAGTGATTTTAATTTTGTAAAACTAGCTGAACAAATTTAATCTAATGATACAAGCAGGATAAGCTTAGTATTGAATGATATGATTGGCTATTTTTATGGGTTTGAAGTCTAATAATGACCTATGATGAAAGGACCTATTAGAATTTTATTATAAATAGACTAGATCTCCTTTTTTTCCTCATATCTGCAAATATTTTTGTCCATCAAGAATACCATCTAAAGGAGGAGTAAGAAGAGAAAGATTTTAAGCCAAAGCATTCTTAGTTAAAACGATTTTTATATAAATCTTGGTGTGAACATGTACGATAATGAAATTTTATTTTATTACTATTTTAGTTTTTTTAAATTTGACATATGCAATCCTATAAAATTCCTACACACCTGGCTTTAGTTTTTTATTTAAAGTTTGATCAGGATTACCTTAAAAAATTTCTTATTCATCTCAGCACATTTTTAAATAAAATTAAATTTTCATGGAATTGCAGAACTATTCTGGAACCATCCGAACCAAATAAGAGAAGACAAGTAGAAGATTATGGAGCTGTGCTTATAGACTTGATAGCACTCCATGGCCGGCTTTTGGTAAGAGATAATCCGCGAACATAATTGTTCTACAGGCTTTGTATTCTATTTTAGAGTGTCCCAACCACCAATTTAACTTATCATCAGTGTTATTTGTTATTTGCTTGCCATCCTAGTTTTAACAATTTATTACTTTGTTAATATATCATGAAGCATGGCTTCATTGCAATTGTCTGTGTAAAATTAGTAGGTAGAAAAATTGGTTTGAAACCAAGATTTTAAATTTTGTAGAATAAGAAAGTCCGCTGTCTCGATAAAATGTCTCATTAGGTATCCATTTCTCTCTCTTTCTTTCCTTTATTTTTATTTTATTTATTTATTTATTTATTTATTTTAAATAATTCTTTTCTTCATTTACACTCCCTCTTCCCTTTCTTTGTTCCTTCATGGGGACGTTTCCATGTTCCGTCTTTTTTTCCGATCTCATTTTTGTGCAGATGGCCCGGGCGCTTGTTAAAATTTTGCTTGAAATAAGATGATAAGGACCAATAGACACTTGATCGAACTGATGTCAGTAAGACTCCTATTTGTTTTGCCTTGATGCATGTAGAAATTGTGCTCATGTTCCTTTCTCTATCTCTCTCTTTTCGACTTGCGACTTTTGAATGGATCTTAGGGTGGCACGTGTACAATTTATAGAGCATCATGCCTCCTTCCAAGCAGGTGCCTCGCTCTAGCAGGCACCCCCTTGGGGACGACTCTCAAATATTCTTCCATAATGGTCTGGCAACATGCCGGTATTCACCGATTCTTTCCTCGGTTTGTTAAATCGAAAGCAGGTTAAAAAAGAGAGAGACCGGCTCTGGCAACAATAAAGCCAATCTCATCATATTAGCTTGAGCTGGCTGCGATTTTTTTTTTAAAATTATTCCACTTGATCTAAAATCAGATTTTCTGTAAAATATAAAAATATCAATCTTTTACTCTCTCTCTCTCTCTCTCTTTCTATATATATATATATATATATATATATATATATATATATATATGCGGATTCATTTGGATGGAAAAAAATAAAAAGGAAAGTGGTAAAAGAAAAAAAAGTAATAATTTTTTTTAAAAAAAATAATAAGAAAGGAAAGGGATGAAATTACTTATTTTTCTTCATTCTCGGTTAAACATCTAAAATTTTTTACTACTAATTTAAAGAAAAAAAATATTTTATATTTTTTATAATAAATAATATATTTAAAATTTTATAAACATTGCTTTTCTCTGGGCTTCTCAGACCCAAACCACCCCCCCGGGGGTCGTGGATCCCTCTACCAGCTCTATTTAGACCCGTCATGCTCCACGACGCCTCACGAGCAGAATAGGAAGGATGTCCAGCGACGCCCTCACGATCCGTCCAGTCTATGCAGAGAACCTCGAGGGGGAGTTCGCCCTGATCAACGAGCTTGTTGACGGCTACTGCTACATCGCCATGGACGCCAAGTTTCCCAGCGTCCCCATCGGCCTCGCCGGCACCTTCAAGAGCCCCGCCGACCACCGCTACCAGACCCTCCGAATCAACGTCAACAACCTCCGCCTCATCCAGCTCAACCTCACCTTCTCCGACGCCGCCGGCAACCTCCCCGCTTCCCCCATCGGTGGCGGCCGTATCTGCGCCTGGCAGTTCAACTTCTAGGAGTTCGACGCCGATGCCGACATCGCCAACCCTGACGCCGTCAAGACCCTCCGCGCATGCGGCGTCGACTTTGTGAGGAACCGGGAGGAGGGGATCGGCGGCCTTCGCTTTAGTGAGCTCCTGATGTCCTCGGGAGCCGTCCTCAACGGCTCGGTCGAGTGGGTCACCATCGATGGTGGATATGACGTTGGTTACCTCCTCAAGATACTGACGGGCCGCAGGCTACCGGAGACGCAGGAGGGGTTCTTCGAGCTCGTCAGAACCTTCTTCCCTACGGTCTACGACGTCAGGCACCTGATGGCGTTCTGTGATGACCTCCATAGGGGCCTCAACGAGGTGGCCGAGCTGTTGGGCATGGAGCAGGTCGGAGTCTGCCGCCAGGTGGGCTCTGACAGCTTGCTCACCGATCGCGTCTTCAGGGGAATGAAGGAGCGGTACTTTGATGGATCCGTTGAGAGATATGGCGGGTCGCTGTACGGCCTCGGCCTCGGCCTCACCAACTCGGGAAATATATGATCCCTAAGGAAGCTATGGTCTATCGTAACCGTGTGTACTAGAAAGTTTCACCATTAGTGTGGTTATATACGTGTTTGGTTGGAAGAAATAGCAGTTTATTGAGCTAGTTCTATTTTGATTAATTTTATATCTTTGACTGTTTTGGATGGTGCCATGCTGAAGTTTTAACATTCCATTTCATGGTTTTATACTTGGTATTTAATTTGTTGCAAGTATGCCTTTGTAAGGAATGTTTAGAGGTCTTGCTTTGAATTCTGCTCATCTTAATAACTTGAAAATTATCATGACTGCCCATATCGCTTCTCAGTCCTCTGCTAGAGTACTTATTTGGCAGTTTATCTTGACTGGTAAAGCAAAGTTTTGTAACATATATTGGTTTCCATTTGCTGAATTCGATGCGTCATTTTCTGAGTTCTGTATTTTTGATCTATTTCCACTCTCCTCATTTCTTCTTAAAAGTTCTTAAAATCAAATGACCCAAGTCCACTCAATCCAGTCCAGTTCCACCCAATCAACCCAAAATCCATGAAACTAAATCCCTAAACTCTCTATCATTCACTTACTTGCTATATTTCTAGTTTACAAACTGAATATTAGTGTTATTTATTTTTTATAAGTTGAAGGCTTCATTAATTGAACCATGATTTTATATAAATACATAATCAGCAGAGCGTTCTATTTAACTTTGCTACGGTACCAAACCTGAAAGCTACGGTCCCAAACCTGAAAGCATTCTGTTGGATCTAAATGAATCGGGTTGGGTTCGGTTGGTTCCTGATGAAACTATTTGGCTTTATATGTGAAGTTGACCGGCCGACTGAACTAAGGAGACGCTTTCCGTTCATCATAACTGTCTACTTACGTGATCCACCTGCTGATCTACCAAAATTTTCTCATCATCCGCCGTCCATCTAGAACCTCTCAACCCGTGTATAAGGGACCACACACTCCACGGCATGGACGCGACTTTTGGGCCCACCTTCTCACACCATTCGCATCAAATGCCACGTGTCCGTAGACCATCAGTCGCTGGTGGGAACCGAAGAACATTCTTCTCAGTTTCCCCGTTGGAGTAAAAACTAATTGCACCCGATTACCACGGCACCCGAAAACACTCCCGTTTTCTCGCGGGTCCAACATCAGTTGCCTTTGTGTCGGTTAGCGGGTCGGCTAAGGGTCTCTGATCAATCGTGCCCTGTAGTATTCGTATCCCCTAAACCTGTCCCGGCGGAACGTCAGACCGCAGCAACCTCCTCTCTCTTTCCTCGTCTCTCCTCGTTCCCCTTTCGTTTTTCTTCTCCATTAAAAACCCCCCCTCTTCTTCCATGACGAGAGTGTGAAAGCCGAGAGGGGGGCGGAAACGCGCTCCTCGCCGCCCTCCCTCGTTTCCCTCTATCTTTGACCTCAAAAATAAATAAAAAAAATCCTCCCTTCTTCCTTTCCCTTCCCCTCTCCGGCCTCCAAAAAAAGATCTCGAAGCCCTAAAATTTGCCCCCAATCTCCCTCTTTTGCACCCCCAATTCCGCCCCAAATCCGTCCCATTTTCCTTCGATTTCTCCAGATTCGTTCTCAGATCTCGCTCCTCCCTCGCTGAGTCCAGGGTTTCGGTCCGTCTTGCTCAAGGTTTCTTATGCCCTTTCGGAATACGAGGGAATCGAGGCATTGATGTCGATTCCGGCGAAGAGCGAAGACGCTGTCGAGATCCGGGAGGTGTGGGCGGACAACCTCGAGGCAGAGATCTCCCTGATTGGAGGCATCATCGACCAGTACCCCTATGTGGCCATGGACACCGAGTTCCCCGGCGTCGCCATCAAACCAGTCCGCGCTTTCAAGAACGTCGCTGATCAAAACTACGAGTCCCTCCGCGCCAACGTCGACCTCCTCCACCTCATTCAGATCGGCCTCGCCTTCTCCGACGCCTCCGGCTGCCTCCCACCCTCTCCGTCCGATGGGGGCCGCTTCTGCGTCTGGCAGTTCAACTTCCGGGAGTTCGACGTGGACCGGGACGTCTCGAACCCTGACTCCGTTGACCTCCTCCGCCGCTCCGGCATCGACTTCGAGAAGAACCGTGAGCGGGGTGTCGATGCCCTCTGCTTCGCCGAGCTCCTCATGTCCTCTGGGATCGTGCTTAATGATTCGGTCCAGTGGATCGCATTCCATGGCGCGTATGACTTTGCCTATCTCCTCAAGATCCTGACCTGCCGCCGGGTCCCGGAGACCTCGAAGGACTTCTTTGTACTCGTTAGGACGTTCTTTCCTACAGTGTTTGACATCAAGCACCTGATGAGGTTCTGCAACTGTCTTTATGGTGGGCTCAATAAGGTGGCCGAGCAGCTGGATGCCGAGCGGATCGGGGTCTGCCACCAGGCGGGCTCCGATAGCTTGCTCACTGCTCGTGTCTTTTGGAGGATGAAAGAGAAGTTTTTCGAAGGGTCCATTGAGAGGTATGCTGGCTTCTTGCATGGTCTTGAGTCTTGACAGAATAGTTATTTGGAAAAAAGAAAATATGTTAGAAATAAGATTTGAATCAGTCCATAAAGAAAAAAGAAAAAAAAAGAAATCTTTGGTGAATACATGTTTGGTGTGGCATTCTCCTTATCTGTGAACTTGCATATTTGGTTGGTGAAATTGGTGGCTTCTTTGCGTGGTTTTGATCGCCTTATCTATCGCTTTTGTGCATTCAACAGTTTAGGATCGGATTCCATAGCTTTATTGCTTATGAATTCATGGTGAATTACCATGATGCTCATGGATTTTGAGTTGTTGCAAGTGTGCTCTAGTGGTCTTCTTTTTTGGTCATTTTTTAAGTTCTTTCGCTGGTTTTGATCACCTTATCTATTGCTTTTGTGCATTCAACAGTTTAGGATCGGATTCCATAGCTTTGTTGCTCATGAATTCATGGTGAATTACCATGATGCTCATGGATTTTGAGTTGTTGCAAGTGTGCTCTAGTGGTCTTCTTTTCTGGTCATTTTTCAAGTTCTTTGATTGGTTTTGATCATCTTATCTATTGCTTTTGTGCATTCAACAGTTTAGGATCGGATTCCATAGCTTTGTTGCTCATGAATTCATGGTGAATTACCATGATGCTCATGGATTTTGAGTTGTTGCAAGTGTGCTCTAGTGGTCTTCTTTTCTGGTTATTTTTCAAGTTCTGTTTATAGCTCCAAGAGGAGGCAACATTGGGCAGTCTGAATTATGTTCTGACTATCATTGTTGACAGATACTTCATCAAACAGAAACTACTCGTATGTATGAAAGAATGTTGTGCCATTCAAGGTATGCAGGTGTATAAATTTTTGGATGTTTCAAGCTTTACTTCCTGTTTCTCTGTCATCACTGACTTGATAAAATTCGAGCCATTTTGATTTTTTTCTTTTCATTTTAAATTAGATGCTAAGACGTCATGGTGCATTTACCATATTGTTCTCATGTATCACCTTCTTTAATTCGTAGAGTATCTTTATTTTATTTCTCTATGTTCACATGAGAAAAAATAGTTTGCCATTCTATAATGCATAATTTTCAATGGTTCTAAGTGATACTACTATGCTTCAACCTTTGGATTGCTGAAAATTGTCAGCAAATTGCAATGTTAGAGAACATTTGATTATATGATTAAAATTGCATGACGAGATTATGTTTTGGGATGAGAGATTGAGAAATTTTGTGGATACAAGAGTTTGGAGTTAGATGGTAATGCAGTAGGGAGGATTGGGAGTTGAAATGGTTGAGTTACTTTTTCTTGGATTCAAGCGCAGCCACACAGGATGGGGTTTAGATTCTTTTTTCAATGACCAATGAACAATATGCACATGTTTACATTTTGGAAATGGAGACGTATAATGAGACCTGGTTATAATGCAAGACATTGTGGACAACCCCATAGCAAACTCTTTGTACTAATGCTGCTATATGAAAAATCTGAAAAGCTTGTCTCATCTATTAGGGCAAATGGACTTAGGTTATCTCCTTCCTATAATGATTATATAAGCATGTTAATATTGTATTGTTAGAATGAAGGATTAGAGCGATTTGGAGATAAATGGGATGTCTTAAGGATGGAAATTGAAAAGTAGTGGTCTTCAACAAGATTGAATGTATTGATTGGGTGCATGTTTGCCTTAGACTCCAGGCATTGGGATTACAGACAAATGTGTAAGGGTTTAAAGTGGTTCCATTTTACTGTTGTCCAGGAATTCGTTAAGGACTTATTAGGATAAAATTTCAGTTATTAGTTAAGATCGAAAATTTCATAAATAAGATCGAATATTTCGTTAAGCTCATAATCATCACCCATTTTATAAGATGGAATATAGAATCCAAATCTTTTCCAGAGACTCATCTCTCGTGTCCATAAATCCAACACTAGTTGGTACATTTCTATATGCTACAATAAGCATATGTTCTATGTCAATAAAAGACATAAAATACAGCATTTATATTATCTATGCACAAAATATAAATAAACTTGCTCATAGAAAAAATATAATAAATGGCATAAATATCCCTCATGTGCTAAGCATAAATAATTATGTCAGAAGAAACAACATGCAAAAATATATTTATACACTAAGCATAAATAATTATGTAATTAAAGAAAATATTTATAGCAAAAACACACACAGTGGGACACCTATATTATTCACGCACTAAGCATAAATTAGTATTCCACATCTACAAAACTTTCAATAAATTTTCTATAATTTTCTATAAATTTTTCTATAATTTTCTACAATTTTTTCTAATTTTTCTACAATTTTTTAGATTTTTTAACGATTTTTTAATAATTCTTTAAAATCAAAAAAATTAAAAAATAAATTAAAATTCATAAGTCAAGTGACCTGTCACATAAGCAGCCACATTAGCACAGTATATTTACTTTTACATTTAAAAAAAAAAAATGTGACAGTCACGTCAGTTATTGTGCATGGCATCTTGCTGACATGACTGCGATAATTCAATGATGTGGCGCCGCCTGGCCGCATCGAATAATACCGTAAAAACCAAAACCAAACCATCGCGAAAGCACTGTCACAGGCATATCCACTATTAGCTTTGCCCGCCTCCTCTTCCTTTAAAGTGTTATAGCCCTGCTAATGGATCCTGTTATCTTCTTAGATCGCATTCCACAAATCTTTTACTCCCCTCCCTCGTCGAATTCTTGCCTCAAGAATTCTTCAGGAAAGATGTCAAGGAGCGCCCTCACGTTCCGACAAGTATGGAGGGAAAACCTCAATGAGGAGTTCGCCTTGATCCGCGAGGTCGTTGACGAGTACAACTGCATCGCCATAGACGCCAAGTTCCCCGGCTTCCCCATCCGCCTCGCCGGTACCTTCAAGAGCCCCGCCGACCATCGTTACCAGACCCTCCGAACCAACGTTGACAATATCCTCCGCTTCATCCAGCTCAACCTCACCTTCTTCGACGCCGCCGGGAACCTCCCCGCCTCCCCCACGGGTGGCGGCTGTGTCTGCGCCTGGCAGTTCAACTTCCGGGAGTTCGATGTCGATGCTGACGTCGCTAACCCTGACGCCATCGAGCTCCTCCGAGGATACGGCGTCGACTTTGTGAAGACCCGGGAGCGGGGGATCGACGTCCGTGACTTTGGCGAGCTCCTGATGTCCTCTGGAGCCGTCCTCGACGAGTCGGCCGGGTGGATCACCTTCAATGGTGGATACGGTGTTGGCTACCTCCTCAAGATACTGACGGCCCGCAGGCTCCCCAAGACGCAGGAGGATTTCTTCAAGCTCATCAGCACCTTCTTTCCCACGGTTTACGACGTCAAGCACTTGACAGGGTTCTGCGATGACCTCCATGGGGAGCTCAACATGGTGGCATAGCTGTTGGGTGTGGAGTACGATGGGGTCTGCCGCCAGGTAGGCTCTGACAGCTTACTCACCGCTCGCATCTTTAGGAAGATGAAGGACAAGTATTTTGACGGATCAGTTGAGAGATATTGCGGGTCGCTGGATGGTCTCGGTCTCAATAACCGATGAAAAAAAAAAAAGAAAAAAGAAAACTCTGGATCCAGAATAAATGATGTGTTAGGCTCATCTTATTATAGTTGAGGCTTTATTATTATTGTTTTTGTTTCATCTTGTTTCTGCATGGGTTTTGTGGTCTGGATATATATATATATATATATATATAGTATACGAGAAATTGCTATTTTTTTGAATAGGAATGCCAGTTGCCTGTTCTGATATTTGGTTGAAAAAAAATAGCAAGATTTGTTCTGATTCATCTCATATCTATATCCCCTCTACTAGAAGAGTTCTTATCTGGCAGGTTTAGTGATTCTCTTGACTGGTAAATCAAATTTTGTAACGGATATTGATTTCCATTTGCTAAATTGAATGTGCCATTTTCTGAGTTGAGGTTTTTTTTTCACCTATTTCCATTCTCCTCGTTTCTCCTTAGAAGTTCTGAAATCAACTGATCGGTCTAGTGCGCCACAAGCTTAGGCCTAGAGTGGGATTGAATTGTGTTACCAAAGAGTTTAGGATTGCTTTTATAAGTACATAGAAGAGTCCTTTTGATTTAGTCCACTCAATGATGACAACTATATAAGCTTAAATCTTAAAAAAGATGGTGCTATTGATATAAATATCTTCTAATTGACACTTCCTTCTTTGATAAACATGTGTCGCTATGAGATTGACTACTATATATTATCTTTCGATTATTCATTATGTATTGCCATCAAATTGACACATGTTTATCAAGGAAGGAAGTGTCAATTAGAAGATATTTATATCAATAGCACCATCCTTTTTAAGATTCAAGCTTATATAGTTGTCATCATTGAGTGGACTAAATCAAAAGGACTCTTCTATGTACTTATAAAAGCAATCCTAAACTCTTTGGTAACACAATTCAATCCCACTCTAGGCCTAAGCTTGTGGCGCACTAGACCGGTCAGTTGATTTCAGAACTTCTAAGGGGAAACGAGGAGAATGGAAATAGGTGAAAAAAAAAAAACTCTAACTCAGAAAATGGCACATTCAATTCAGCAAATGGAAATCAATATCCGTTACAAAATTTGATTTACCAGTCAAGAGAATCACTAAACCTGCCAGATAAAAACTCTTCAAGTAGAGGGGATATAAATATGAGATGAATCAGAACAAATCTTGCTATTTTTTTTTCAACCAAATATCAGAACAGGCAACTGGCATTCCCATTCCTGTTCTGATATTTGGTTGAAAAAAAAAATAGCAATTTCTCGTATACTATATATATATATATATCCAGACCACAAAACCCACGCAGAAACAAGATGAAACAAAAACAACAATAATAAAGCCTCAACTATAATAAGATGAGCCTAACACATCATTTATTCTGGATCCAGAGTTTTCTTTTCTTTTTTTTTTTTTCGTCGGTTATTGAGGCCGAGACCATCCAGCGACCCGCAATATCTCTCAACTGATCCGTCAAAATACTTGTCCTTCAACTTCCTAAAGACGCGAGCGGTGAGTGAGCTGTCAGAGCCTACCTGGCGGCAGACCCCGTCGTCCTCCACACCCAACAGCTATGCCACCATGTTGAGCTCCCCATGGAGGTCATCGCAGAACCCTGTCAGGTGCTTGACGTCGTAGACCGTGGGAAAGAAGGTGCTGATGAGCTTGAAGAAATCCTCCTGCGTCTCGGGGAGCCTGCGGGCCGTCAGTATCTTGAGGAGGTAGCCAACACCGTATCCACCATTGAAGGTGATCCACTCGGCCGACTCGTCGAGGACGGCTCCAGAGGACATCAGGAGCTCGCCAAAGTCACGGACGTCGATCCCCCGCTCCCGGGTCTTCACAAAGTCGACGTCGTATCCTCGGAGGAGCTCGATGGCGTCAGGGTCAGCGACGTCAGCATCGACATCGAACTCCCGGAAGTTGAACTGCCAGGTGCAGACACAGCCTTCCCGGCGGCGTCGAAGAAGGTGAGGTTGAGCTGGATGAGGCGGAGGATATTGTCGACGTTGGTTCGGAGGGTCTGGTAGCGATGGTCGGCGGGGCTCTTGAAAGTGCCGACGAGGCGGATGGGGAAGCCGGGGAACTTGGCGTCTATGGCGATGCAGTTGTACTCGTCAACGACCTCGCGGATCAGGGCGAACTCCTCATTGAGGTTTTCCCCCCATACTTGTCGGAACGTGAGGGCGCTCCTTGACATCTTTCCTGAACTGTTCTTGAGGCAAGAATTCGACGGGGGAGGGGAGTAGAAGATTTGTGGAATGCGATCTAAGAAGATAACGAGATCCATCAGCAGGGCTATAACACTTTAAAGGAAGAGGAGGCGGGCAAAGCCAATAGTGGATATGCATGTGACAGTGCTTTCGCGATGGTTTGGTTTTGGTTTTTACGGTATTATTCGATGCGGCCAGGCGGCGCCACATCATTGGATTATCACAGTCATGTCAGCAAGATGCCATGCACAATAACTGACGTGACTGTCACGTTTTTTTTTTTGTTTAATGTAAAAGTAAATATACTGTGCTAATGTGGCTGCTTATGTGACAGGTCACTTGACTTATGAATTTTAATTTATTTTTTAATTTTTTTGATTTTAAAGAATTATTAAAAAATCTAAAAAAATCGTTAAAAAATCTAAAAAATTGTAGAAAAATTAGAAAAAATTGTAGAAAATTATAGAAAAATCAAAAAAATTTATAGAAAATTATAGAAAATTTATTGAAAGTTTTGTAGATGTGGAATACTAATTTATGCTTAGTGCGTGAATAATATAGGTGTCCCACTGTGTGTGTTTTTGCTATAAATATTTTCTTTAATTACATAATTATTTATGCTTAATGTATAAATATATTTTTGCATGTTGTTTCTTCAGACATAATTATTTATGCTTAGCACATGAGGGATATTTATGCCATTTATTATATTTTTTCTATGAGCAAGTTTATTTATATTTTGTGCATAGATAATATAAATGCTGTATTTTATGTCTTTTATTGACATAGAACATATGCTTATTGTAGCATATAGAAATGTACCAACTAGTGTTGGATTTATGGACACGAGAGATGAGTCTCTGGAAAAGATTTGGATTCTATATTCCATCTTATAAAATGGGTGATGATTATGAGCTTAACGAAATATTCGATCTTATTTATGAAATTTTCGATCTTAACTAATAACTGAAATTTTGTCCTAATAAGTCCTTAACGAATTCCTGGACAACAGTAAAATGGAACCACTTTAAACCCTTACACATTTGTCTGTAATCCCAATGCCTGTAGTCTAAGGCAAACATGCACCCAATCAATACATTCAATCTTGTTGAAGACCACTAATTTTCAATTTCCATCCTTAAGACATCCCATTTATCTCCAAATCGCTCTAATCCTTCATTCTAACAATACAATATTAACATGCTTATATAATCATTCTAGGAAGGAGATAACCTAAGTCCATTTGCCCTAATAGATGAGACAAGCTTTTCAGAATTTTCATATAGCAGCATTAGTACAAAGAGTTTGCTATGGGGTTGTCCACAATGTCTTGCATTATAACCAGGTCTCATTATACGTCTCCATTTCCAAAATGTAAACATGTGCATATTGTTCCTTGGTCATTGAAAAAAGAATCTAAACCCCATCCTGTGTGGCTACACTTGAATCCAAGAAAAAGTAACTCATAACCATTTCAACTCCCAATCCTCCCTACTGCATTACCATCTAACTCCAAACTCTTGTATCCACAAAATTCCTCAATCTCTCATCCCAAAACATAATCTCATCATGCAATTTTAATCATATAATCAAATGTTCTCTAACATTGCAATTTGCTGACAATTTTTAGCAATCCAAAGGTTGAAGCATAGTAGTATCACTTAGAACCATTGAAAATTATGCATTATAGAATGACAAACTATTTGTTCTCATGTGAACATAGAGAAATAAAATAAAGATACTCTACGAATTAAAGAATACATGAGAACAATATGATAAATGCACCATGATGTCTAGCATCTAATTTAAAATGAAGAGAAAAAATCAAAATGGCTCGAATTTTATCAAGTCAGTGATGACAGTATGTGAGCTTGGGAAACAGGAAGTAAAGCTTGAAACATCCAAAAATTTATACACCTGCATACCTTGAATGGCACAACATTCTTTCATACATACGAGTAGTTTCTGTTTGATGAAGCATCTGTCAAACTTTCAAACAAGGTAAGAGCGGATGGAACAATGATAGTCAGAACATAATTCAGACTACCCAATGTTGCCTCCTGAAGCTATAAACAGAACTTGAAAAATAATCAGAAAAGAAAACCACTAGAGCACACTTGCAACAACTCAAAATCCATGAGCATCATGGTAATTCACCATGAATTCATGAGCAACAAAGCTATGGAATCCGATCCTAAACTGTTGAATGCACAAAAGCAATAGATAAGGTGATCAAAACCAACCAAAGAACTTGAAAAATGACCAGAAAAGAAGACCACTAGAGCACACTTGCAACAACTCAAAATCCATGAGCATCATGGTAATTCACCATGAATTCATGAGCAACAAAGCTATGGAATCCGATCCTAAACTGTTGAATGCACAAAAGCAATAGATAAGGTGATTAAAACCAGCGAAAGAGCTTGAAAAATGATCAGAAAAGAAGACCACTAGAGCACACTTGCAACAACTCAAAATCCATGAGCATCATGGTAATTCACCATGAATTCATAAGCAATAAAGCTATGGAATCCGACCTAAACGGTTGAATTCACAAAAGCGATAGATAAGGTGATCAAAACCACACAAAGAAGCCACCAATTTCACCAACCAAATATGCAAGTTCACAAATAAGGAGAATGCCACACTAAACATGTATTCACCAAAGATTTCTTTTTTCTTTTTTTTTTATGGACTGATTCAAATCTTATTTCTAAGATATTTTCTTTTTTCCAAATAACTATTTTGTCAAGACTCAAGACCATGCAAGAAGCCAGCATACCTCTCAATGGACCCTTCGAAAAACTTCTCCTTCATCCTCCAAAAGACACGAGCCAAGCTATCGGAGCCTGCTTGGTGGCAGACCCTGATCCACTTCTTCGAGGTCTCCGGGAGCCGGCAGTAGGTCAGGATCTTGAGGAGATAGGCAAAGTCATACGCGGAGATAGGCAAAGTCATACGCGCCAAGGAATGCGATCCACTGGACCGAATCATTAAGCACGACCCAGAGGACATGAGGAGCTCGGCGAAGCGGAGGGCATCGACACCCCGCTCACGGTTCTTCTCGAAGTCGATGCCGGAGCGGCGGAGGAGGTCAACGGAGTCAGGGTTCGAGACGTCCCGGTCCACGTCGAACTCCCGGAAGTTGAACTGCCAGATGCAGAAGCGGCCCCCGTCGGACGGAGAAAGCGGGAGGCCGGAGGCGTCGGAGAAGGCGAGGCCGATCTGAATGAGGTGGAGGAGGTCGACGTTGGCGCGGAGGGACTGATAGTTTTGATCAGCGACGGTGTCCATGGCCACATAGGGGTACTGGTCGACGATGCCTCCAATCAGGGAGATCTCTGCCTCGAGGTTGTCCGCCCACACCTCCCGGATCTCGACAGCGTCTTCGCTCTTCGCCGGAATCGACATCAATGCCTCGATTCCGTCGTATTCCGAAAGGGCATAAGAAACCTTGAGCAAGACGGACCGAAACCCTGGACTCAGCGAGGGAGGAGCGAGATCTGAGAACGAATCTGGAGAAATCGAAGGAAATGGGACGGATTTGGGGTGGAATTGGGGGTGCAAAAGAGGGAGATTGGGGGCAAATTTTAGGGCTTCGAGATCTTTTTTCGGAGGCCGGAGAGGGGAAGGGAAAGGAAGAAGGGAGGATTTTTTTAATTTATTTTTGAGGTCAAAGATAGAGGGAAACGAGGGAGGGCGGCGAGGAGCGCGTTTCCGCCCCCCTCTCGGCTTTCACACTCTCGTCATGGAAGAAGAGGGGGGGGGGGGGGGTTTAATGGAGAAGAAAAATGAAAGGGGAACGAGGAGAGACGAGGAAAGAGAGAGGAGGTTGCTGCGGTCTGACGTTCCGCCGGGACAGGTTTAGGGGATACGAATACTACAGGGCACGATTGATCAGAGACCCTTAGCCGACTCGCTAACCGACACAAAGGCAACTGAGGTTGGACCCGCAAGAAAACAGGAGTGTTTTCGGGTGCCTTTATAGATATATACGATAAAAAATATATTTAAATTCTAAAAAATTAATTAATTTGAAACTATAAATTAAAAAATAGATGAAATATATATATATATATATATATATATATTAATAGAGTTCAATCATAAAAATTTTATAAGAAAAGATAAAACTAAAATTGAAATAAAATTTTACAGTAGAGGCTTGATTTTTGCTACAATCGACCTCATCGAAAAAAGCTAGACTTTTCTTATAATCAAATACCTCAAAAAATAGTAAAAAATAATTATTCGAGCTCCTTAATCTTGTATAAATACTTCAAATCTTCTTATATAGCTGATGTCTGATTAAACATTGGATTAATTAACTATTATGGTTAAAGGACCTTCTTATTAGCATGTTCTCTTTGATAGCATGATCTTTTTGTACCTAAATAATATTTAAATATCATTTAACTTACTTATTCATGTGGCCATAAAATAAGATAATTATTTTTTTAGTTTAAACTATTTTAACTTTACAAAATAATATATTTAAATAATATTTAACAGCTATTTAACTTATTTATATACATTGCATGTATAGAATTGAAGTAACTAATTTTTGTAATCCAAATTATATATATATATATATATTTATAACTTAATCATAATTTATATGTGTGTGTGAGGTTTGGATTCAAATCATATTATTTGATATTTTTTTAATATTTTTTCTACCATAGTCACTTGTATTACATGCACATCAGTCACATGTATTACATGCACATCACATTGCTGCTGGTAATCATATACTCATGAAAGGTGACGAGAGAAGCTTTTGGTAGCCCGTTGGTGAACGCTAAGATGAATTAGTATCGTATTGGCCGATACAATCAATAAATTAGTGAACCCACCAAATCTATGCACATATGTTTCTACATAGTAAAAATAGTAAACTTAAAAAATAGAATGTTGATATTAAAAAAAAAAAAAGGTCACAAATAATTACATGGAAACAAAATCTACTCTTGGCTCAAAAGCATGGTTAACACGCTTGAGCTGAATTGATCATTCTAATTGATTATTTAGTTGACCGAACCTTAAAAGTTTAATTTTTTAAGGGACTAACCATATAATTGACTCAAATAAAATCAAATGAATTAATTTTTTTTACTGATAAAGTTAAATTAACTTTTATATCTTTAATTTTTAATTAATATAATTTAAACTTAAATTCTTCTTTCTTTCTTCGTATCTTCTGTTCAAATATAAATATTTTTTAAAAAATAAAATTAATTTCAAATATTAATTTTGATATTATATTTTATTTTAAAGATATAAATTTTAAAGCTATCAAAACAATTGATTTATCAAAAAATATATTTTTATTTATTATTATAAATCAGATATTTAATTTCATTTATATTTTAATCATCCATGTATTTCGATAAATATGCTCCAAATTATATTTTGCTAATTGGCAGCAGTGGAAAATTAAGCAATAAATGTGATAAATAGAGCGAGGAAAGTTATTTATTTTATTTTATGAGTGAATGGATTCGGCCCTCTTTTTCTATTTAACGTCCTCCGTTTCCCCGCAAGGATTCAACCCAGTCCCTTTCTTGCCGATTTCTTTCGAATCTTGACTTCTTTCATGGAGTTCTCTCTTTGACCAGTCTCTGCTGCAGGATTCGGAGAGGGTACAGTGATTTTCATGTCCTTGGGAGTTCGATACTTGCTAACGAATCGGTCGCTGGTGCTCTACTTCTCTTTGGAGCGAGAACAAGAGAGTGGAAGAAAGGATGGGGAGCAAAGGGAAGGAGACGGAATCCATAGACAAGTTCCCTGTGCGCATGCGTGTTCTCGCCGTCGATGATGATCCCACTTGCCTCAAGTTGCTGGAGAATCGTAGTTTCTTTCGCCATGGGAAGAAAAGTTCAATTTTTTATGGTGCTTTCACTGAACGTTTCTTTTTGTCATTCTTTTAGGCTATTTTTCTTCGGTTCTTATCGAAAGTTTTGATTTTTAATGTGACCATTTATTTGAGTTGAAAGAAAGAATGGATATATATATATATATATTCTAAGTTTTTGTTTGGTTAAATGATGTGGGATTTATTAAAGAGAGGTATGTTTGTTTTCCTTCAGTTACGACAGCCAGTGAGGCGATTGTCGCTTTGAAGCTGTTGAGGGAGAACAAAGAAAAGTTTGATCTTGTTATCAGCGATGTCCATATGCCGGACATGGATGGCTTCGAGCTTTTGGAGGTTGTGGGCCTCGAAATGGACCTTCCCGTGTGCTACTCCAATTCCTACTTTCCTGATTAAAATGGATTCCTCCACTGTTATCCCTGGTGATGAAAAGTTCAAGAACGTTGAATGGTTGCATTGGAACTTTTTCAAAAAGATCCTTACTTTACCTACTATTTGCATTTGATTTGTGGCGTTTGATACCTTAATGAAAGAAAAGAGTCTCTTTTTTATTGCATGAAATCTATAAAACAACCGATGATGGAGTCGCTGAACTGTGCTAGTTTACAATGCAGTGCTGTCTGCAGATGGTGATACCAAGGCTGTGATGAAAGGGATAATTCATGGTGCTTGTGACTATCTGTTGAAGCCTATCCGGCTTGAGGAGGTTAAGAACATTTGGCGGCATGTGGTTAGGAGGAAACAGTCTGATAGAGGAGGATATCGCGATAATGGGGAGAGCAGTCTGAAGGCCCAACTTCCTAATTCTGAAGGCATGAAGGGGCTTGGTGATCCTAGTGGTAAGCCTAACAGGAAAAGGAAGGATCGTGCTGAAGAAGATGATGGAGATTGTGAGGAAGACATCCCTGAGAAAGGAGATCACTCCACCCAGAAGAAGCAGAGGGTCGTTTGGTCTATTGAGTTGCATCGCAAATTTGTCGTTGCTGTTAATCAACTGGGCATTGACAGTAAGAGCTTTCAAAGGATCATTTAGTTCATTTGGGAGAAGGCAAAGCATAAAGCTTGTGTCTCCGCTATTATGTCTTTTTTAATCATTTGCTTGGATCAGCATCATGTTTTTTCTGAATGCCATTGTCTCTTTAGTACTAAGCCCCCTTCCGTTGTTTCTGATAACAGAGGCTGTACCCAAGAAGATACTCGATCTCATGAATGTTGAGAAGCTAACAAGAGAAAATGTGGCAAGCCATCTTCAGGCAAGGCTTTTATTTTCAGTCAATCACTAGCATATGATTCGTTCTCCAACATGCAGATGCATCACGTCATTTTTGATGTTTAATTTCAACACTAAAACAGATTTGATTGGAGGCCATTTACACCAGTGGTGCATGGACATGGACACCTGAATCAGATTTAGACACAGCCAAGTGTCTGACTTGGCAGGAGGAAAAAATAGAGATATGGGAATACATAGGATGGAATATAGTTTCAATTAAATAGTATATATTTCTATTTTAAAATTAGAAGATATTGTCTGTATGGTCTTTTAATGTATAGATTTCTTTCTCAAAGCTGCAAACAAACAAATTTAGAGGCATCCAAATGTCTGACATGCATCCGATTTGGATATATATCCAACACTGCTTTTTAGAGCAGGTCATGAGTGTTCAGGTAACACTGATTTATGCCTTAGCACAAGGCCAATAACGACTCTCCTACTTGGTGATTTCTTGATAATTATTTCTAGTGAATGGATCTGCTTGCCCATTTCATAAATTTCTTTTAAAAGGTTATAGAAGTTGCAGACCATAATTTAAACAAGAGTAAACTATTAGATGTTTAAAATAATCCAATCAGGCTGTCTTTTAAAAATGCATCTTTGCCCTCCATATTATCAGTTGTTCATTACATGTTTGTTTTTGTTGTGAAGCTAAGTGGCTGAATCTTCCACCTTATGATTGCAGAAGTACAGGCTCTACCTGAAAAGACTCAGTATTGTAGCAAACCCGCAAAATAACATGGCCACCATTTTAGGAGGTCAAAACTCCCCTTATATGAGTTCATTGGATGGTTCTAGAAATTTTCATGCACTAGGGGGATCTAGACAGGTACCAGTCCCAGCATCTTTTCAACCAAATGGATTACTTGGTAGAATGAATAGTTCGACTGCATTTGGAATGCATGGCTTGTTACCTTCTCAGACAGTTCAATTTCATGGCACCCAGAACAACACAAGCAACCCTACTAATGATCTCAGGAAGCTTCAGGGCATCAGTCTACTGGGAAACCATCAAGGGATGCCAACTACTATGGAACTAGATCAGCTGCAACAACCCAAGGTAGCGCAGGAAACAAACATCTTTCCTTCTGGTTTCTCAAGCAGTGGACTGGCCTATGGTCTTTGCAGTAACTCTTTTGCTAATATGACAAACAATCCTTTGTCAGTACAAGCAAATGTGGACCAGACACAAGCTGTGGGATTGGCCAGCTGTTCTTTTGTTAGAATGCCTTTCTCTAAATCTGACTCCCTTGAGAATTGTTTTGGGGGCTGTTCTCAGTATTCTGATCTTGTTAGATGTGATGACGCTTGGCAAGATGCTCTTCCATCAATTGATTATTGTGCAAGCGCTTTGCCTATACATGCTCCATTGAGCAATAAATGTTCATCTACCAGCAACATTGGAGGCAGTGTTTCTCCAATTATCTCAATTATGGATGGCGATATTCATGGTCAATCTTCCATATGTGTTGCAGCACCTATGAATGACTCGGTGATAGGAAATGATGTACACGGCCAAGTTGGATCACTTGGTGGGAGCATGATGCCTATTCCTATGGATGCCAATGAAGACCCAAAGTTCTCAGACTTTAGAGGCTCAGACAAATCTAAAAAGAATTGGGAGGAACAGAAACAGAACCATAGCTTTAATTCCAATGTCATCATGTTCAGTTCTTCCTTGAACTCTTCATTGCCTAATCTTCATATGAATGATCCTGTATCTAATCAGATATTGAGCAATGGCATTGGTAACACAAAGATGGATACAAATGTGATTGGACAAACAGATCTTGATTCTCTGAACCTCACACAAGATTGCAGAATTGAAAAGTCAACAGATAATGGTCAGCTGATTTACAAGGATGAATATGCATTGAATACTGCAAAGTTGCAGTGTGTCCTCAGTTCTGCTGATTGCAGCTATGATGAAGTGGTGAGTGGCATGATCAAGCCGATATGATCAGTTCTTTTACCTTTCATAATCAAAGCCTATTAGTTAATATCATGGTATACTGTATCGGTTTGTACCACTTCATACTAGATGTATCATACCAGTACCAAACTGAAACTCATAACCTGTGCATATCGAGTCTCCGTATGCTAAACCAACCTGCGTATTGGGTGTGTGATCATTATACCAATGTGATATCAGTATGGAGTCTAGTACTGAGATGGTGAACTTTGGCCCATATCTTATATCCTGATCAAACCTTCAAACCAAGGTTAAATGTAGGAAGAAGAGATAACTAAGGCTATTTTAAATGATTGCTGGATGTTCTTTTATTTTCTCAAATAAAAATTCCCAGCACTGATCTCTTTCTTACAATTTGTGTTGCTTCATCTTTTCCATAATATGAATCCTGCTTTGCATTGGCAGAAGCAATGTTCTATACATAAAAGTTGTCAATAAGTATCCCTGTTGCATATAATATAAATCAGAGTTATTTCCTATAATTCATAGAGCACAATGGATATCTAATTTAAGGAGGCAGTTTTTAATTTCAAAATTTTCTTCTTAAGATAACAAGAAGTAGTTTGGGGGAAAACAAATTTCTTGTTTCTTATAAAAATGTCCTCTTGTTTGGGGGATTTCATGAAATGCGATGAGCTCCTTATTGTATGCATTTATGAAATCCTGGTTTATGGATGTTTTCTTTTAATGAACAAACAGAACATGGCATATTTGAAATTTCCTAGTTATTTCAGATTAATTATTCCACAAATCATGATGTTTTATTAAATCATTAGATCTATTGGATATTTCACCATAATTTTATAAGAATTATACATACATTTAATGATAGAGTATTGCCAATCTATAATTAAGCACTAAGTTTTGTCCAAAACTGGAATACTTTAGTTGGTTTTTTGTTGAAACAATTGTTGGTTTTGATCAAAAGGAGTAGGTTTCTGCTGAAACCAGCAAAAACTGGTTAAAACTTGAAACTCCACCATTGAGGTCAGCTGTCACTATTTAAACTGATTTGTAACGGTTAAAAACATTTTAAATTTGATGGAAGCCACTGATATTATCAGCACAAAGTTTTACTTTTGCTTGACTTTTAACATTACTATAGCATTTGAACTCATTGTTGGACTCACTCTATTGATTTTCAAAAGCTGCAATTAAAAAACTTATATGTAAATATTTGTGTCAGACACATATTCGATCCGTATACATAACTAACAAGGGCTCTAGGATCTGAGCATGAGTCTTTAGTTAACATAGGCTTGAACGCATGCATGATTGTAATGACATTGAAATATAGTGGGTATCCATGCCAATATATATATATATATATATATATAGAGAGAGAGAGAGAGAGAGAGAGAGAGAGAGAAAGCTGGATTTAGCTGCATTCGAATGTAGCCAAATACAGAATCTGATCACCTTCATCACTCTTGGTTCTAAACTTGGTTACATTCGAATGTAACTAATATATGTAATATAGATTTGGTCACCTCCCCTATCTTTGATATACATAGTTCACAGATCCCAAAGATGAAGAAAGTGAAAAAGATGGGATGGTTTCAGCATCCGTAAGGATTCAAGGGTAAGAAAGATGACCGGATATTAAAGTTGTTTATATTTGAATGTAGTCAAGTCTACCTCTATCTATATGTATATGTATATGTGTCTGTGTATGTGTATATATATGCATATATATCGATATATATATATATATATTAAAACATAAAACTTCTAATTCATATTTAATTAAATGCTTGCATTGCTTTTCTTTACTTAAGAGATTGGTCAAGAACATAAGTATAACTTTATAGAGTATTATTTTCTTAAAATCCTAAAGCTAATTAGGAAGTTGAATAAGAAATGTGCGTATTGGAAAACCTTAACAAATAATATATATATATTGATTTAATAACTTTTAGTTATATCTTTTATAAAATATATTTAAATATGCACTTATATATTCGTTAAGGTTATTTTTTACCTTTGCATCCCATATCTCCTTTTTCTCTTATTGTTGAATCAGATTTTTAGACATTTATCTGGATCCAACTCTCATATCCATGTTCCATGTCTATGCTTGGACACCTTTGTGTTTAACAAGTCATTAATCCTAATACATGCACGCTAATAGGTATGAACTTTGATGGCTGTGATTGTGGATAATACATCCAGTTTGGTAGGGATGGTGCGTTCAAGATGCTTCTAGTTGGTTGCACTATGTTGCACTTGTAAGTGTTTTTCATTAGGTTTATGATAATCCAAGGATCAGCTGTGCAACTGATATGTAGATTATTGGAGAAGCTAATATAAGAGTATCTTTGGTGGCAAGAAAAAGTGTGGAAAAAGAAAAAAGAATGAAGAACTTTTTTATAGAGAAGAAAAGTTTTCGAAATATAAGAAAATTTAAATGAAAAAAATAAAGAAGTGATGCTAATTTTCTTGCTCAAAGGGTTTCTCTGATTCTGTCATTCATTTTCTGGAAGTTCTCGGCACAAAATGAAAGTTCGGTTTTCTTTAAAGTATAGGAAAAAAGGTTCACGGATTGCTACACTTTCTGCTGAACGAAATAGACTGTAGACTTTATTTTTTGCTGAAAGATATTGCTTGCATGCTCTTTTTCTCAAAGCAACACAAATTAAGAGGGAAAGGTGGTTGGTGGTGGGGGTCAAACATGGAGGAATATCTTTCTTCTGTTATAATTTTTTTCCGCTCATGGTCTACCGCACATTTAACTTTCATTATTAGTCTATGGAATGCATATATTAGATGCATATGCTGTTCTTTATTCTGAGATGTTCTGTTATCATAGTTTGTCAACTGGTAGGTGACTTCCTTATCATGCATTTTGAATTTTCACCTCTGTAGTTTCTGAAATTTCTTCTATAGTTTGGGGCGTAGTTTCATCCAAGATCATGGAGTGTAAGAATGTTTAATACAAAATAAGCGGGCTTCAATTGTTTACAATCATTAATTGGGTTAACTAGAAACACGAATCATGAAATATTGATATGATCTGATTGATGGTTGCAATACAGAAAAGGTGGAAAGTTTTTTTTTTTTTTTCAATCAAGGATATAATGCTTACATGTATACCTCATCTTTAGATACTTCATAGAAAATGTTATAATCTCACCTTGAAAGGCTAATGGAAAAGTATTATTTAGATTTTTAATTTTGTATATCTCATTTAAACTCGGGCAATAATGAGGATCCAAATTTAAGCAGAAACAATATGAACAACCTTAGCTGGCCTCAAACAATTCCATACTGTAACATTATCTCATTCATTTAAACTATGGATAGAATTCGTTAGTTGAATTCCCTTTATTATCATTTGTAATAATCTAAAATCTTATAAAAAAATTAGTTAAAAACTATTATCCATATTCCTTGGCTTTGTATAAATACTTATATATTACAACTAAACTCTTCCAATGACATTATATAGCAATCTTAGCCAATTTTGCAACATTTAGAATTATACAAATTGCTATAATATGCTAAAACATATCTGCATGTTGATGTCTATTAAACTTTAATTCTAAATTTGTATATTTTGCAATGAAGTTTTTTTATCCCTCTTTCTCTGACATGTAGGAGGATTCAATAGATTAAAGTTGATCCTCTACTGATCAAATTCTAAATAATTGTAGAACGCCTTGTGATGGAGCTAGTCTGCTATGTGGGTATGCCAACAATGCAAATAAAAAAAATGAGATGAATTTTTGTTGTTTTGACCTTCAAGGTCTTTTGCTACCGTAAGTCACCCCTTGAGAAAAAAGTTAATAAGAATTGGATTGATGTAAATTAATTCACATCTACTCTTAGGATAAACTAAGTTGCACTAAGACAAAAAATAAAAATAAAGATAAATTAGTTTGATTGATGTGCCAAAAGTTCTCTTAATGTTATGGACAATGACATATGCAAAGAAAAGAAAATAATCAATTTTTAACTACTAAGACATGCATCAATCTAAAAATATACATATACTTCCATTCCGATGTCCCTCTTTTAGAATATGGATTATCCACTTAATTAGAGGTGATGGTACTTGATCTCATTAAAAATCATATCCCATGTTCCATTGATTTATAACTATCATTGACGTAGAATATTTGACATAAATTTAAATTGCTTAACTTTATTTAGTTAGTTTAGTGATGATCCAGCTTCAAGTTGAATAGTAATCGCTCCACTCTCATTTTCGTCAATTTTTTCTTCTTAGTCAAGTGTCGCATAAATCTATTAAGATGGCATACTCAAGGCATTTCATACATCATGGGAATTTACCTTTGGAGGCCATGATTATTTTCTATTAACTATTTCTTATTTTTGCCATAAAAAGTGGAGAAGGTTGCTAGGTTTTTTTTTTTTTTTTTTTTTTTTTATAATTATATATATCTAACTACAAATTTGATTAGGGTTGGTTCAGATTAATCCAAGCTTGCGATCAATCAATCCAATCCAAGACGGATCAGCCCAGTTCTAATCTAGAATGGGCCGAGCACAATTAAATTTAATCAATACAATATATTGAACTACACTGTAAGGCCCACCGGCGGTTTACGAGGTCTCCCCCAAAACCCCACCATTTTATTTCTCCAACTCCAAATCGGAAGGCAAGGATCATCGAGATATGGGGACGGAGGGGGAGATGTTGGAGGAGAAGCCGGTGACGGCGGTGCGCGGCCTGGATCTGGGGCGGTACATGGGTCGGTGGTACGAGATCGCCTGCTTCCCGTCGGCCTTCCAGCCCCGCGACGGCCGGGGGACGCGCGCCACGTACGCCCTCCGCCCCGACGGCACCATTCGCGTCCTCAACGAGACATGGACCGCCGGCGGCGTTCGCCGCGCCTCCATCGAGGGAACCGCCTTCCGGGCCGATCCCCACTCTGACGAGGCCAAGCTCAAGGTTCGCTTCTACGTCCCGCCTTTCCTCCCGGTGTTCCCCGTCGTCGGCGACTACTGGGTGCTTTTCGTCGACGACAGCTATCGGTACGCCGTCGTCGGCCAGCCATCCAGGAAGCATCTCTGGGTACCATCTCATTTTTTTACCAAAAAAATAGTTATTTATTTATTTATTTTAACTTCTCTCCCGTGATGTTTTCCGAAGAGAAGTATCCACTAATTTAAAAGAAATTTGAGTTTTTGTTGGTTTATTTCTGTTAAAATCATGGATTTTGTGTTTTCGAATTCAATGGGACCGATCTAAGTATTGGGATTTGGTGATGTGAGATAAGTATCTGGACTTTCTATGACTAAATATTCAAATTGTTTGGAAGATCATAAATCGCCAAAATAATTTGATTTTGGTGGTTTGCTTGTACTTGTTAATATATATATATATATATATATATATATATATATATATATGGCTTAATTCGATCTGTTTCTTTCTGTTAAAGAGGCTTTTGACACATTTTTTTTTTGTTGATAATAATATTAAATACTTGGCTTTTTTTTTTTTCCTCTCTCTCTCTCTGCCGACTTCGTCCTAAATAGAAATAATTCCATATATTATCAAGGGAAGGAACTGCTTATGATTATATTTAATTTATTGTTGGTGATGAATTAGATGGAATCATTAACACAAGATCAGTTAAAGATAAGCATTGATGAATTGGATGAAATTTGATCGTAAATTGTTTTGGATAATGTGAAATTATGTTTTCAAAACGATCCATGGTCATAACTGAATCTTTTTATATTTAATAAATTTTCAATCTAAAGACAAAGTCTTTTTGAATACAATATCAGAAGCAAATTGATAGAAGTGCTCTCGGCGTTTTCTCTACTGTGGAGAGATGAACCAAAATTTTGGTATACATTTGCTATCTATCTAATTTAATTTAATTTTTTTTTCATTTAAAGGCTTTTAATGCTGATTTTAAGTATTTAAAATTATGAAATTTCTAAATATTAATACTATGAATTAAAAGGTTAGGCTTCTTACGTAGGAACTCTTTTATTTGTTTCAATGGATTGAAGATCATAATTGGTTTCAAATTTTGGTTTGGTGGGTTCATAGATACTATCAAGGCAGATCCACGTCGAAGAGGACGTCTACAGCCACCTCATGGAGGAGGCCAAAGAACAAGGTTATGATGTGAAGGAGCTACGGAAGACCCAGCAAATAGATCCTCCTCCAATTGGTGAAGAAGGTCCCAACGACACAAAGGGCTGGTGGTGGATCAAGACCCTCCTCGGCAAATAATATATATATATATATATATAACAGAGACCTTTCCCTGTCTTGAATGCAAAAAAAAAAAAAAAAAAGGGTTGCTGTTAGTATTCACTGGAATCTTTCAAATACTTTACATGTTAAATTCTTTTAAAAAGAGTAACGCATGCTTCAGGATCACTTCATCTTATGTATAAAATATTATACTTTATCTACATTTTGATGATTATGAAATTTTTTGAGGCTAGAAAAATTTAAGATCTTGGGTATATTTTCATTCCTTGTAAACGGGCTTGTCCTCACACATTAACGCAAGAATGCAGCTGATTAGGCGCCATGAAGGAGGAGGCAAGGAAAAAAAAAAGAAGGCAAGGAGTAGAAGGTAGGAAAATCAAGCCTGCATGATTAATATATATATATATATATATTTTCCCAATTGATGCATGATTAATATATATATATATATTTTTTTTCCCAATTGACAGAGTAAGTTTTTGTTTATGGACAGACCTGAGTCTGGTTCACTATAACAATCCCTGAGTCGTTTACAATTCGATTCAAACCAACCAAGCTTCGGCAGACTTGCACGAAATCATAGAAGGATTGGAGATCGCAGCCCGTGATAGAGGGTGGCCGGGCCACCCGAGCAAGCACCTGGTCAATAGAAAAACTTTGTTTAAGACGCACGTCGATAAGTAAATGGCGAAGGAATAGTTTGCTTTGCGTCAACTACGCAGCTGCCTGCGTATCCGGTGGACTGCGACTCTTGAAGCCTCCAATATGGTTCTTGGCATTTTGAACTCTAGCTTTATGGATGATATGGGATAAAACTTCTTCCATCGACTCGGATGAACTCCTAAGAGAAGGGGCAAAGCAACAAAGACGACCTCTGTTTGTTCCGATGAATAGATGTGTTCCATCTAGAAGGAGGGACGTGATGAAAAGGCATAAATCTATTGAGACACCAGATCTATCACTCTTAAAGGGAAGATAACACGCGTGATCTACAGTGATATTTAAAAATTAGCATATGCACACATTGGACGAAGTAGGGATTTGCGGCTGCGACCAAATTGATCTAATTTAATTCTATTTATTTTTTCAAAAGCAGAAGTGTAACCACCGTATATAATATATGAGATATGGCACCTTGTCGGAGAAGTAAATCCTATGAAGCGCGTATGTTAATCTGGCTCGTATGAGGCACGTATCTCCATGGTTTTGTGCTTCGTAAACTTCTAAGGTTCTCATGGAGAAATGGAGTTGGTCAAATAAGCAGATAACCATGATGAAGCCATCTGCAATGCAAGACGGAATAAGAATTGGCTTACGGGAATTAGATGATCAAGTCATTCGAGCATGCTGACACTTCCAAAGCCTTACTTGCAGATTTATTCCATGCATCCTCATCCTCGGTACGACCACATCGGTAGAATAAAGTGTTGAATATTTTAAGGACTCGAATGGGAAATCATTCTTTCATTTTTACTACGATAGGTTTAAAAAGCAAGCTTGACCGACCTAGCAAAACATAATTTCAGAAATTAAACTGCAAGATTTTCCTGATTAACTACGTTATACATAACTAATTATCCTTGGCCCTGAAGGAATAAAAATTCTACACGACAAGAATAAACATCATATGGACGAGACTATAGAAAATGCCGCTTGGCTCTGAAGGAATAAAAATTCTACACGACAAGAATAAACATCATATGGACGAGACTATAGAAAATGCCGCATCAAAGTTTACTACAAAATGTCAAAGATCCCTCAGTTTCCGAGAAAAGTGGACCCATCCAAAGCCCAACCACTCTTTTTTTTTTGGTTGGGGGGCGGGGGGGACGAAGATTCCCTTTCTATTCAACCTCTTATATCTTTTTAAATTTATAAAAAAAATTTATAATTTTATTAAAAATTCTATAAGCTACAAAGAAAGAGATGCGGCGGAGCGGGATCTACAGAGGTTGAAAATTATTTTCCTCTGTTTACGGGGACAAAAATTATTTTTTTCTTAATGGCGATGAAGATTGGAGTCCCTGGCTCGCTCCCGAATCTTCCCATCCTTCACGATATTCACGAGATGAGAATAACCAGAGACACAGGATCAACTCTATTCTTTGATCACCCTGCCACCCTTCCGATGAGCTCTTACTTTCCGTTGGCCATTTCAATTCTATGGCGCAGTCAGAATACCACCACCGCATCATCAATCACAGAGCAAAACATCCGTTTGTCTTGCCAGATCCATGCGGCAGTGGGAAGAAAAACTAATGAACCTTACAAAGCACATTGGATTTTGAATGATTAAAATCTGGTACCTAACTTTTCTGCACGTCAGTCTATGAGTTGGTAGAAAATACCTGCCATCCAAAAGGCATTTGGTTTGGATCACCATTAGGGTGGAGAGAAAGAAATGGATTTAAATACCATGGGCTTCACCCCACCATCGAATCGATTTCCAATGCCTAAGAACATTGGATTGGCAAACCAGGTTTGAGAATCCCACAGAAGCATCCAATCTTTTCAAGAATGATAAATGCTTAGACTGTATCATCCGCAAACAATTTAGCTGAATTGGTTTTCAGCTTCGTTAGTTCTGAAGGCATTATGTTTCGTTACACCCCATATTGTAAACAGCACGGCTTCTATCAGGTCCTTCGAACAAATTTTCACCTCTTCCTGTACTTTTAGGCCTCTGAAAGTATCATGCTTGCCTTCAGAAAAGAGAAGAGGCTCAGAAAAGCCTTTCATCGATCATTACCCCTCCCCTCCCCTCCCCTCCCGACACTCATCTCTGAACCCTTCTCCTAAAGTAATGGCTGCAGCAGTTGCCTTTGGCGGCCATCCGAACTACCTCGCCATCGATCCATTAGGACGGAAAACAAGAAGAACTACCTCGCCATCGATCCATTAGGACGGAAAACAAGAAGAGAGGGGTCAAGGGCGGAAACAGGCCCTCAGAGTTTTCCACAACTAATCAGGCCCTTAGGGTCTGTTTGGATCTTTGGAGGACGAAATCTAGGCGCAGCTCGTTGGGTGTTTGCCATCGGGATATAGAGTTCACCCACAATAACCCGCATCTCTCCATCACCTGCGACCGTCGCTTGAAAGCTCGAATCGCGTGATAGAGATGATGATTGTCATAATGGCCTCTAAAAACTATATATAGAGAGAGTGAGAAAGAGAGAGAGAGAGAGAGAGAGAGAGAGAGAGAGAGAGGCAGTCCTTTGGAAGAAACCAGTAAATTCTCAAATAAATGAAGTGGAAAAGAGGAAAGAAAAAGAATAAAACAAAGGGAGTAGGAGATTAGTAGAGGCTCAGATTTGCCATTCATCGATCAGACGATAAGATGGCCTTCTCTGCCCTCTCTTCTGAACCCTTTACCTCAAGGGAATGGCTGCAGCGGTTGCCTTTGGTGGCCATCCGAGCTACCCCGCCATCAACAACCCATTAGATTAGGAAACAAGAAGAGAGGATCGAGGGTCTGTTTGGATAGAGGTTAATGAGGGGGAGGGAGGGGAAGGAAGGAGGAAGAGAGTTTGAGATCTTCCATTACCTGCGACGATCGCTTAATTGCTCGAATCGAATCGCATGGAACTGGAGATCATCATCATCATCATCGCCTCTAAAACATAAGAGATCAAGAGGGAGAAGGAAAGAGTAAAAGAAAAGAAAAAGCGAGAAGGCAAGAGAGAGAGAGAGGAAGACGAGGAGGGCTGTGGCGATGGATTAAGAACCATCGGCTTGGGAGAAGAGTACGAACCTAGGACAACGTAACCCTTCTCCAGCACCAGGATATATATATATATATATATTATAAGTACATTAATTCATAAAATTTTTTTAATTAAATATATTTTTAATAATCATCAACAATAATTTAATAAATTATCAATAATAACTTAAATATATATTTTTTTATTAAGCACATTAATTCATAAAAATTATTCAATTGATTATATTTACTCTTAAGTTTTCAATTAAGTACACTTATTTAAATCTAACTAAAATTTATTATAAATTTATGATAATCAATCAATCAATAGTTTTCATATAAAAAATTCTATACAGAATAATCTAAAGAATAAATATTATTATTTATTTATACACAAAAAATTTCATACATCAAAAGGTTAAGTAGCGAAATAATGACTTTATATTTACTTAACTAATAGTAAATGAATCAATAAGAAAATTATACCTCAAATATATGACTTTTTTTTTTATGTTGTAAACTTTTTGATATGTTACTAACGTATCTTTCAATAAAAAAATTTTACCCTCTTTTGATTCGTATAATGCTATCATATAAAGCTAGCTATTAAAAGGATGTTAAGAAATAGTTTTAGTAATTCTCATGCTCACATTCATCATATTTGATTAAAAAACTTTTATTAATTAATGTACCTAATTAAAAAACTTTTATAAGTGAATATACTTAATTAAAAAAAAAAGATATATATAAGTCATCGTTGATGATCATCATGTGGTCTATCAAGTTAAAAATATATTTAATTAAAAAATTTATCTGCATTGGCATACTCAATTGGTATAAAAAAAAAGTTTAAGGATTCAATCCTCTCTCAAATTGTTCAATGGATGTGTTGCAACGCCATAGCTCCCTTTGATTCTTTCACA
Source organism: Metroxylon sagu (assembly GCA_017589505.3). Taxonomy (NCBI): domain Eukaryota; kingdom Viridiplantae; phylum Streptophyta; class Magnoliopsida; order Arecales; family Arecaceae; genus Metroxylon; species Metroxylon sagu. The sequence continues at coordinate 776,128 of JACVBY030000480.1, read as the reverse complement.
TGGAAAACCCAGCCTTGGGCATTAATTCAATTTGTATTAATGCAGCAACTTATGCGTATGCCAAGCAAGAATGGGAGATTGAACATTAAATTTTGTTTCAAAACATTTTTGAGATAAATTTTGCTGTTGTTTCACAAGAAAAAAGAGAAGAAAATTTTAATTTATTAATGAAACTTAAAAGCTTTTGTTTGTCAAGAAGGAAAACAATGATAGGCCATGCTTATCCGATGTCTTCAATTGATCCCATCACTCCAGTCACCTTAAAAACTTACACTTTGGCATGCATGCATGCATTCAAAGCCTCAAATCCCCCATCTTAAACCCTATTCAGATGCTGTGTACATTTCCTTTTCCCAAAAATTTAGAATGAAGAAGATTTTTGATGGGAAGGACAATGTTTTTGAGTCCATTAATCCTGTTTTTGAGTGATATTGTAAACCATCGAATCCTTTTAAAAGAAAGCAAAAAGATGCTCAAATATAGATTTCTGATCCTTGTCTCCACTACCTTGGCTACTGATCTGCAAACTGGTTCCATGACTAATAATTATCAAGTACAGGTAGGCATTTGATTATTTTCCACCAAAAAAAAAAGTCAGCCACTGTAAATTTGAAGTGAATAGGCCGGATAAGAACCCTGAACTTAGCATCACACACCTTCAAAAAGCATGATGCAAAGAGGTTAATAAAAATTTGCCAAAACTGGATTCACATCTAAATAAGTTCAGTGCATCAATTTCGCTAACCGTCTGGCGATATCAGAGACATTACATTCCCAGTCTCAGCAATTCAACAGGTCACAACAAAATCATAAGACACTTTCAGACATCACTTAGACAGTGATCCACTTCAGTTTCTTGTCAGACTTGCTGCCAACAAAATTTAAATTGAGAAAAAAAAAATTGCAAATATCACTAAAAGTATTTGGTTGCTAATGTCGAATAAAATTTGGGAGTAGATCACCCTGATATATCCTATATAAGTTAAATATCTACAATGTGTACTGTTCATTTGCTGATGCAAAAAGATCGATAGATAGTTACACTGATGACTAGTTGTGTGGAGAAAAATCAGATATTAGTACCAGAGGCAAGACATTTTGAATCCTTTGTTGTTCTGTCATTACAGAACTTCAGCAGATCAACAATTACCTCATGTGGCCATGCAAATCTATTCTGGTGATGTATGTCAAGAAAGCCAAACCAAGGGAACTAGTGGTAGCAGCATCCAAAGCCAGGTAATGAAGGGATGACAAAAGTCTGTTTTTTCTTTTCCTTAAGATCAAGAAAGAGAGAGATTGGGACCATGATAGAAACTGCTAGCAAAGTCCAAGCCAAGTTTCACAAGGAGAATTAAACTTGGCCTGCACAATGTATGGAATTAGACACCTACTAATAAGTTCAATCACCATGTTGGAAATATCTCATTTAAGTTATTACAATTGGGCTTCTCATATCATCTTTATATTCCTTTGAGCAATTGCAACAAGGACAAATTTTCATCTGTTTTATCCTTTTTCAAATATTTGCATCTTAAAGCTTCAATGGAACTCACATCATGGATCATTCCTTGAAATCTAGATGATACTGATCTATCCAAGATTGGATGATGTCAATTTCTTGTTTCCTTTGCTCTACAACCCATTGTGGATCATCTTTCGTGGCAAATCGGAAATCTAGATGATGGGCCCCTGCAAGACAAGGTGAACATATACATTAAAAAAGATGTGATTTTGATTGCATGCATCAGAGTTACAGATGAAATTTATGTGGGTTGTAACTAAGGATTACCTGAAGCACCTAAGTGTAGTCTAAGAATAAGGGTCAAAAAAAATTGGAAATTTAATTGAGTTAAAACTAAGCCATAATTGATCGCAAGTTAGTCTAAACTGCTATGGAAAATTGAAGAAAAAGGATCTTATGATCAGTTGATGCTCACCTTTCTCAGTGACCAGGGCTATGATGCTAGATGATATGTTCCTGAGTACCCTACATTCAACACCAAGATATCAAAGTAATGAAACAAGTATAACAACCAAAATCTTAATTTGAGCACATACAAAAGATTTAAAGTTGGTCTTAAAGCTCTCGAATATTTTTCTGAAAAGACAAACTTACCCTCCTCTGCTCCAGGGATCTCTCATTCCATTAGAGAAAATGATGTTGCTTCCAAACCTCTTGAGCACTTCCTCAATTCTCTGTTGCACCATGACCATTAAGCATAACAATCAGAAATTCCTGAAATTTTTTTCTTAAAAAAAAAACTATGACTTTTTATTCTAAGGTTGTGTAAAGGGTCATCCATTCCATGTGGAGCAAGCTTATGTGAATAACATTATAATCACATTTTTTTTTTTTAAGATTAGGAGAGACTAATTTATTGTCACCTAATATCTCACACCCATCTCATCCTGTTCAAATGGCAATGGATGAAACCATCCGAGTAAGTATCAAAAAAATATATTTCTTCTCTTGCTATAATATGCACCTTTTTTTTTTTTTTTTTTTTTTAGATTTGCACTTATGTAATAAAATAATAAGAAATTGAGTTTGTATAGAAAAAAGAAAGCACTTACATTGCCACCATACTCTGTAGTGATCCAATGGGGTCTGGGTCGAACTCCAAATTTTTCCATGCATGAATCTCCGAATTCTTCATAACTATAGCTTGACTCTGGGAACATGCTTTCGTTAGAGCATGTCATCGGCATGACCATCTCTGTGCATGCCTGTAGGACCAATAACAATTTTAGAAGGTTTTTTTTTTTTCTTTTTTTGGGTTACACGCATGCAACCTCTTATATTTGTATAAATATTTTTTGCGATCAATAGGAATAGAGATTCAAAAAATTATCAACAAAATTATTACAGATAATTTATAATAAATAGAGTTTATTATATTAATATTACAATTTAATAAATAAGGCCTTTTGTGATAATAAAAGCTTGTCATTACTCATGAGACCAAGTTATGCATATATTTTGCTTCGTGACAACAGAATATCATCACCAATAACTTTGAGATCTAGTAACTGATATTCTTTTTATTGTCATGAAAAATCTTAGTACTGAGATTTTCTTGCAACAATATGGATTGATTGGAAAGGGAAGCGATTTAAAACATAGTAAGAAACAATTATAAAAGAAGAGGCTTCTACCTGCCAATCCCATCCATGGAGACCATGAGGATCAGTTCCATTCTCTATACTAAAGCATGATTCAGTACCAGTATAATTGTAATATAAGCTTGCGGCTGAGAACACCTTGGTAAGCGTGCTTGCCCCCTGAGGGAACCCATCAATAATCCTGCACATCTTCATGAGATAAGAAAAGGAATCGACATTACTCACACGACAGATCTAAATCCAAGAAGAGACCACATCTCATCAACTATTATCGCAAGAGAATATTAAAGGAGAGGTTACCTCTTTAACTGGATAAGGAGGTAAAGGCATCAAGAAATTGGCTTGGGTTGGGTAATCAACCATTGCTGTGTATGTAAATGCCGTCCATAGCCAATCACGAACAGAGTCTACATTTTGAAGGGTCCTGCGGTGTGGAAAGGCATCATCTTCCTCTAAGTTCTTGTCCAATTTGAGTGAGAAATATAGATGATAAAGGCAAAAATATTTGCATAATTGGATATCTACAATTTTTTTTTTTTTAAATTTTGGCTAACAACATTTAAACATATTACAGTCAAATCCTTACAGTATGCTATATAGGATATAAATAAATATAGAGAACTAAAAAAAAGGAAAAAAAAAAATGTTACCATATCGAATTAATATGGTTTAGATACTTAATTATATCTATAGATAAAAGAGAGCAAAGAAAATTTTACCGTCAGGAGTTCAAAATATAGTAGAAGTCTCTTACATTTTCTTTAAAAAATATCGAGTTGATCAGATGTTGAGCCACATCAAAAATTTAGAACACACTTAACAAAATATTTACTAAAAATTATAATTTTTCTAAAGGAGAATAATCCTACATGCAACTATTTTCATTATTTTTGTGGAGAAGTTTGGCCCTACATTCAACTATTTTTCTCTATTTTTGTGGTGGATTCAACAAGTACGGTGGGGTATAGAGGATGTTACATGTGTGGCCTACAAGATGTTTCATGTAGCCCATTTTGATTTGCTTGAGTAATACCACTATCTTAAATTACAAAAGATAATACGTTGAAAAATCTTAACTTTTGATAAAAGATTCTGTCTTATATTGTTTTTATATGGCTTTATTTTGATTGAGTGACTTATGTGCTACTTCTTTTCACTTCCTTTAGTTATTATCTTTGACAGTTGATGTACATCACCATCTAGCTCTTGCTCTGATCGTTTTACCACTTCTGCCCTTTTCCAAAGTTGGTGGAGATTAGAGAACAGATTGACTAGGTCAACGCAGTCAACCCATGACTCAATCTATATAAATTGGGTGAACCTTAGGCCTAGGGTTTTTGAAAACTATTAATATTTATATTGCAGGATTAATATTTTATATTGAAAGAGACCACTAATGCATGTCTACATTGGAAATACTGATGTGTAACTCATAAATCTTAATCAAAAAGATTAATGATGTTCAAAGGGGCTTTTAGAATACCGGGAGAGAATATTGATGCATGTCTCTGGAAAAGAACTGGAAAAAAAAAAAAAAAAAAAGCCACATCAATTCGGAAAACGGTGCCTCCTTGTCTTGTCCAAAACAAGCTCAAGTCACGGAGGATATTAAGATGGATGCAATCACACCCAGCAAATATTGTTATACGTGTTTCGAGCCCTTTTGTTGATCATGAGATGGAAAATAGGTGGAGGAGGCGAAGATTGAAAGCAAATAATAAGAAAGATTTGACAGAAGAAAACTAAAGCTAGATGGCGTTATGTTATTTTAAAAATAAAAAGATAACAAATATTGGATATTAGCTAAGTTCCAAGTAAGGCATATGCCCAAAGACTTCACGAGCTTTTGACCGTGTCTGTCAAAGGGGGGCCCTTGGGAAAACTAGTAACAATTTCTGCACGTCCTTCTCATAGAAATTTCCAGGAAACCATTTAAGCAATTGTTCTCCTCATCACGCCAAAAAGTAATTCACCATTGGTAAGCCAAAATAACCTTTTTGAACGCGGAATTTGATTGTGATCGTGAATGCACTTTACCAATAAATTAAATAGGCACCAACTATATAACGTATGTCATATATATATATATATAATTTCCACAAGACTAACAAGTGGACTTCATTAGCTTTATGAAGTTTCGTTTGAATTAAAAATAGAAATGGGCCTCTATTTGTGAGGCACCTTGGACCAACTTGATTTTTGGAGGACGTTCCATCTATCAAGTGGACCCTGACCCATGACTTTTGCAACGTAGCATCCAAACCGTCAAGTCGGTGGTCCTTTTCCCAGGTCCAGCTCTAACCCATATCCTGGCCCTGAGGATCGACCAGCAGACGGCCAGGATTCAAGCAGCAGTGGGGATTTGGTTCCATCAATATTTGTCTCTACCTTGCATCATCTAGTGACATGGGAATCATGGTGAGCCTAGATTCTCACTTGTTCAAAGCTCGTGTTTGGACCATGAAGTTCTGATCTTATAACACTTTAAAATTAATTTTATATTGAATGAAAAAAAAAAAAATATACTGATAACTCAAGCTTATCTACTTCAATTAACTTTCACTTCAGTTTTTGACAACAGCACAAATATAGTAAAAAAATACATGATAGAAAAAAATCAATGTAAATATAGTGAAAGTATATATGATAAAAGAAAATCAATAGCAATAACTAGTGGGATTGCAATATGGATGATGATTCCATATATGAAGATGATGAAAGTTTGATTCTTCAATTCAAATGTAAATATAGTGAAATCATATCCATAAAAAGGAAAAAAAAAAGATTAAAAAAAATAAAAAAATAAAAAGAAAAAAAAAGAAGAAGAAGAAGAACAGAGGAAAAGAGAAAAGAGAGGATAGGTAAAAAAGAAAAGAGAGGAAAAGAAAAAGAAGAAACTGACTTCTTTTTTTTTTTTTTTTTTTTTTTTTTTTTTTTTTTTTTTTTTTTTTTAATGAGAACCAAATTTCCTAATTCAAGTGCAAATACCATGAAACTATATATATATATATATATATATATAAGAAAGATAGATGAAGAGAGAAGAGATGAAAAAAAAGAAAAGAAATAAAAGGAGAAAGAGGAAGCTGGCTTTTTTGTTTTTTTTATTTTTGACGAGAGCCAAATCCTTTAATTTAAGTGCAAATATAGTGAAAGAATTAAAAAAAAAAGAAGAAAAGATAGAGTAAGAGAGAAGATTAAAAAAAAAAAAGAAACGAAAAGAAAAAGTGATGCACGAGAAATACCAGGCACAGCCTTTTCTTTTTTTCACAACAGCCAAATCCACACCCTCCATTGGCATGCTCTCAATGGATGAGGTGACAGCCAACAAGTGGGTGGAACGGTGTGAGTTTGCGTATTTCTGAAAAAGAAAAAAACTACAGGGTTCTCCGCCTACCACTGCTGGACGGGTTGCCAACCTAACAAGCGAGGCCCAATCAGGCCTCTGTTGGTAAATGATGGCCACATTCCCATGGATATGACCACCACTGTGGAATGACCGACTAAAGTGTTGCAAAATAGTGCGAGAGAGAAAGAGAGAGATTCTGAGGTGTATTATTAAGCGCTCTTTGGCAAATAATCCTTACTTGCAAGCTCTGAAGGTCTTGGTGAGTTCCAACATCCCTCCCTTCTCAGCTGCCGCTGCCCTCAGCTCATCCCAGCTCTCTTTTATTACCTCAAAACAATTCATGCTCTCATCCTATACAAAACACTCAATCAGAATAATCTCATATAAAAACACAGAATCTTCTACCACAAAAGTCAAACCATGGAGATGAAAACAAGCTGGGTCACACTCGCAGTCAGACCTTGTAGTCCTGGGAAACAGCGTCATAGAAACTACTCCATGGGGTTATGTAATCGAACTGCAGTATAGGAGCAGATGATGCCAGGGCTCCAATAGCTATGTGGGGATATTTTAGTCTGAACCATGCTGCCAACACTAAAACCAATCCAAATAGATTAGAAAAAAGCATATGGCTTCCTTCGATGAGCTAAAGTCGCAAGGAACCAAAAAGGCGGGGACCTTGATGTGAGGAATCTTTTCTACACTACTCCTAGGGATGACACTAGTTTAAAATTTCCAAATTTCAACACCACTAAAAGCTAAATGAAGAGAGAGAGAGAGAGAGAGAGAGAGAGAGAGAGAGAGAGAGCTGCATATCTTTTTTGATGGAAATGGGGATGGATTGATCGAGTTTATCGAACTTACTTCCTCCATAGGAGCCACCAAAAACCACAACAGGGGATGCCTCCGCCGATAAGTTCTGCTTCAAGCTTCTAATTAGCACTGCATAATCTGCGAGAGCTTGTGTGGAAGTTAGATATCCCAGTGTCTCTGCTGAGTCATAGGATTCCTTCCCAAATGGCATGGATTCACCATAAAACCTATGCTAAAAGAAAAAACAAAGCAAGGATGGATTATTTTGATCAGCGTATTGGTCCATGGGCATAGAAATAAACAGGCTCTTGCGTGGTTTAGTATACCTCAATGAAGACAAGCAGTGCATGAAACTTGGGTGCGATATCGAGCATGAATCCAGTGTTCTCTGCGAACCATTCGATGTTGCCTTCGTTCCCGGTGTAGACAAAGATAGGGGCGGTATGGTTGGGGCCTTGGTCCCAGTAGGTGGAGTTCATGAGGTACTTCTGGTGGAAGACCTTGTATGCCTTTGGCTGGAAGGTGAAGTGGTCGAGTTGTTGAGGGAAGAAGTGGGTGGTGAAGGGGAGTTTGGTGTCTTCCGGCCTTTGGGCTCTTTGGGCGAGAGATTGCAGAGGTGCTCTTGGAAGGAAGGATGGTAGGGACTCCACTGTTGTGGTGGCAACTGTGGAGAAGAGGAGCAGCATAGAAGGAAGCCATGAAGCCCAGGCCATCTCTCCGAGAAGTTCAAAGGGAAGGGAGAAGAGGGTGAGAAAAAAGTGAGAATGGGAAAACGAGGGTCGCATCCTTTGGCTTATTGCATTTTGTTTGCTTTGCTGGATGGATGGTTCCCTCCCCTCGACATTCCTGAGGGGACTCCATACTAAAGTCAGTCTTTTTTTTCAAAAAAATAAAAAATTAAGGGAAGAGCAGGGGAGGAGATTTTCTTCCACGAAATCTCATCAGAAAAGACTTGATGACAAACGAGGGATGGTGATGGAAGAAAGTAAATTATAAAAATTTTTATGAGCACCCGTCCATTTCTCAAGGCAAGGCTTGTGAGTCAATGGTACAGGGAACAGGGACGCCAAGATTGACCAAGTTCCTATGCAATTAGACAATTAGACAATGAGTTAAGTATTTGCACAGAATTCATTCTAGAATTAGTTTGGATTAGGTGCGACTTAATTGAGCCCGATCTGCTCTATTTGAAGTGTGTGAATTAATCTTTATAATTAATTTGCTTTACATCTTAGAATTTTCAAACTCAAATCTGGTCCTACTACGAAATAACAGCGCTATGTTGGGTGAATTTTCGTTAAATTTCAGCTATGTTAGCTCAGAAATTCTATCCAAAATTCTAACTTCATCGTTCCCTTTGATTGTCCAAAAAAAAAAAAAATCTCCTCTCTGAAAATTTGGAGTTGTATATCTTTAAAAAATATCGGGGATGCTTACGATCTCTTGAAAACGATGCTAAACTCCAATCAGAATTGATTGGATTTTTTCTACATTTCTAGCTACTTGTGATTATTATAATTATAAATAAAATGGGGGAGCTTGACTCTTCTGTTCAAAGTGAAAAAAATAAAAAATAAAAAAAATAAAAAAAATAAAAAAAATCTATCCAAAATAATCATCATTCGCTGTTGGACGATGGAACAAGAACAAGGTTCTACGGTGGATTTGAATCAGCATTTCAGAAAGGTTGCTCATTGCATCAAGGTGGTGTCTCAATCAAGCCAATGGACAACAAGTTCATGAATTTGAGGTCCAAGATCATCACATCATGAAGAATTTTTGTGATATTTTTCATTCATAATGCCTCCAAAATTGATTAGCTGGAGTTGAAACAGGCAGGCATGGTACAATGCCCACCCTCTACTCCTCACGTGGCAGTGCTGCAGCCATGAGGGCTGGTTGGTTTGTCCTCTAACGAGAAGCAAGTGAGCTTTCCGGCTTTGTCCTGTTCATTATGATGGCGAGCTGTTGTGAAACACCGCGGTCCAATATAAGCTGTAGATTGTATGCTTGCAGTGTAGGAGTTACACTAAAATGAGATGGACATGAGCGGTGATGAGGAGAGGGTGAAAGTTAGACAGGTCGTTCCGCCGAGCGTTGGAAAGCGGGGATGGGTATGGATCTCGTGATTGATTTCATCATGGTCGGTCAGACCCACAGGGGAAAAAGAACGGGCACCACGGGCAAGGGGCCAATGCCTGACCGGCATAAAAAAGCGAGGTTGGTGACATTTGGGTGACAACTGGGAATCCATCGCAAGTAGGCCATCTTTTTTCAGCTTCGGCAATTGGTCAGTTTAGGTCGGATGGAGTATCTTTAGAGGAAATGTTTTGACACTCAAAATTGGCACTCTAATGCTGACAAACATGTAGGCAAAAACTTAGATTATAGAGCATTCCTAAAGTGAACTCTTGCAAGAAAGATAAACAAAGAACAGAAGAGATTTGAAGGATTTGGAGGACCCGCAACAAAGGATTGAACTATTTTCTGTTCTTTTCTTGCATATTGATCCGGTTAAGTTAATTTTAAAAGAGACTATTAAGACAATCAAGAAGAATTTTATGAGGCAATATCTAAGAAAACTATCTTTAAACCGTAAAATTAGTTTGCACGATTTTTGATGGCTTGGATTGCTACGGTCCTAACTACATAAGAAATATTAGTTTTGATTCTAATTACACTACTAAAGCTTTGTGAATATCAGTTGGAGCTTTATCCTTTATCCTATAAAAGAAAAGAGGTGACTAAATTTAGTTTTTCTATCGCAAGGTTTTTTATGACTACTACTAATAGAATGTCGTCTAAGTTTACTATGGTGTATGCCATAGGTTGTTTTTCCAAACAATTACTGTAGTTGGTTCTATGATATTTTCAATCGTTTTTTATTGTGAAATTGCTGCTGAATTAATTTTCTCTGATTTCTTATACCGTTTTCTTGAATCTAGTTTGCTAATGCTAGGTGAAGGAAAGGAAACTTTGTCAATTTCGTAGCGACTAGTTGATGGTTGCTTACGTTTTTCTTCGTTTGTCATTTTAACTTGGTTTTGAAAGTAAATGAAGCATTGATTTCTGATAGGTTCTATGCCATCGAACATGTTTTTATAATCTATTGTATGTTCTAAATAACTATGTTTATCAAAGTCATAAACAAAATCTGTGAGGCCATTTGCGCTAAGCTAATTAAAGTCTACGAGTTTTATTTCGAGAAAAACTGTTAGTTTATCGAATTCTATTTCTTCTTCTAAATACTTACATTGTTCGTTATACTTATAATTTTCCTTTTTGGACTGATGTCTTTGAGGGTTTTCTCTTAAGATTTCAGTCTATTCTGTTATTTGTATGGGTTTCTCTATGGCAAAAAGTTGTTCATCTTTAGTATGGTATAACAAGTTATCCTCTATTCTACAAAGTTGGGAATCACTTTCTAATGTTTCATTATTACTTTGTTTTTCTAAGTTGGATGAGTTTTCCATAATTTCTTCTATTATAGTTCTTTCCTTTTATTTCAACTTTATATAATGGAGAAAGCATTAGGTTTCTTTCCTTTTTATTTTTCAACTTTGTATAGTCAAGAGAGCTTTAGGTTTCTTTTCTTTTTATTTTTCAACTTTGTATAGTGGAGAGAGTTTTAGGTTTCTTTTCTTTAATTATTTTTTGTATATATTAGTTTCCTGCATCAGTTTATTTTCAAAACATAATTTACTTTCTTGAACATTAACTTTGCTTTAGCAATTACTCCTTAATTGCTATTACTATTAAAACTTCAGATCGTTTTTCCTTCAACTTCATATAGGGGAGAGAGTCTACATCTTTCCTAACTTTTAGTAAAAGCATTAAGTTATTTTTCTTAACCTGTATATTTTCAAAACAAGTAAAAGGTTTTATTCGGAGGATCCTCCGATGCTTGAGTTAGCGTAGGTAGCAAGGGAAAGACCTAGCCTCTTTTTTTTTTTTTTTTTTTGAAGTTTTAGAGTTTCAAGCTTAGGCTTGAAGTCGAATTGAATTGTGTTATCTTGAAGGTTTAGAGTTAATTATATATGCTTAGAAAATTTCTCCTAATTTGATTTACTCAATGATGGATAGCTAAATGAGCTTGAATCTTGAAAAAGGTGGCACCATTGGTGGAATTCTCTCCTAATTAGGACTATCTTCTTTGGTAGGACACGTGTCATCAAGTCAGCTATTGCGGTCATCTTTTAGTCATTTGCTATGTATCGCCATCAGATTGGCTTGCAAGTTCATACCATATCACTTGCCCCCACTTTCAAGGTTGAGTTTATATCTGTGCTCAAGTTACAAAGGTAACCCGATTGGATTATGGTTTGCTTATTTTAGGCTTCTTTGACTTAATTATTATGATTAATTTATATCAAATTTAAGTCAACTTAGATCGAGCTCAATGACACTCATAGATGTTGATCAATCTAAACTCTAGCCAAGCTCAATGTTGTAGTGCACTATCGATAGACTAATCCTTAATTGGATGCCACATGTCATTTGTTGCGCTTAATACTGCATTTATATGACCTTTGAAAGTAGTAAAATGCCTCACCTCTTGTGCTTCCATTTTGTAGTCTATATAAGTGAGGGGAGAGGGTGCTCATTTACTCTATTCTACTTAGCTTTTATTAGCTCAACTCCTTTTCCATTTGCTTGGTCTCAAGTGAGTCTTGACCTCTCTTTCTTTCTTAATTGGCTTCCCTATCTCCCTTTAGGTATGTTTTTTAACTTTACGTTTTGGTTCTTTTCTAGAAGTTGGAGTTGGTCTAAAGGCTGATCTAGTGTTTTGAGCTAGACCACCTATAATGATAATTCTTTGACTTAAAACACTTCATATTGGTCATCAGGCCCCATGTATATAGGAAAGATGACCTCTAGCTTTAGGGTTAAGTAGCATAGTATCTTTAAGGAGAAGCTAAATCTAAAGTTTCTTAAATCATTCATAAAAACTATAATGGCTACTGATGAATTGTTAACCCAAGTGCTTGAAGGATTTGATTATGGCAGGCTGAAGGCTTGAAGACCACGTATGAGTTACCTTTTTTAGGATTGCTAAGAAAGCTTTATACATTATGATATTTGGAGTGTTATGTAATAGCATCACGGTTTTGAAGTTCTCGAAGTGATCAATTGGATCAGAGATCCATCATACAACTTTAATTAGGGCATCCTAAAGCCATAGCTTTCTTTGTGAATGAGGGTTCTTTAGATAGATTGAGCTCATTGACTAGATCGACCTCCTACCTTGGATGTTCTCTATGACAACCCAAATCTGTTGGTTCATTTCTTCAATTGCTGATTTATCTAATATTCAGGTCAGCTAGCTACAAGATCTTCAACTCCTGGTTGGTATCTAGAACTGAATCCTTAAAAAAAATCAAATTGCAGACCAATTTAGTAACATCTCTGAGTGACTGTTGCTGTTGGTGGAAGATCTACATTAATTGAGTTTCTTGCAGAGTTTTAAAAGCTAACATATGCATCACTAGTACCTAGCTGAGTATTCCTTACTCCTTAATCTCTTCTTTTTGATGGTATAGTTAGATATTTTTACTTGTTCCTACAAATGTTGCTAATTTATTGACATCTGAAACTAGCTCTCGAATACCAACCAATATGAAGGCAAGAATTTAGATGGTAGAGCATTGATAATTGACTTATAAATGGACTCCTATGAGAAAAAAGAAAGAGTAGAAGAGATTAGAAAATACAATTCAACCTAAGCAGAAAAAGAAAGTTCTAGCCCTCCTTTAGTTATAGTTCTAGGATTTTCAGGCTTAGGCCTAGAGTGGGATTGAATTGTGTTACCAAAGAGTTTAGGATTGCTTTTATAAGTACATAGAAGAGTCCTTTTGATTTAGTCTACTGAATGATGATAGCTACATAAGCTTGAATCCTAAAAAGGACGGTGCTATTGATATAAATCTCTTCTAATTAACACTTCCTTCTTTGATAAGCACGTGTCGCCATGAGATTGGCCACTATGTATTATCTTCCGATTGTTTATCACGTATTGCCATCAAGTTAGCTTACTAGCTCATACCATTTTAGAAATATAATTAAAAAAAGTCTATAATTGGGCTAAATCCAAAATAAGCCACATCAATTCAAGCATAATTAAACCCAATCTGTTTGTATTTTGAATTGTTCCTTTAGACTAAGGTCCAACTCATCAGCCAACTACATCGAGTTAGGCTCATGAAAAACTAATAGACCTATGCATCATTTAGCTCGGTCTAGCAGAGCTACCAAAACCTAACCCAATGAATTCTAAGTTTTAGTTCAATTGTTGTAAGATTTTTTTTAAAAACAATGAAGAGAAATTATTTAGTATGCATTGTTGTCGCATTTGTTTGGAAAAAAAAAAAAAAAAGATTTTCACCTCTCAAAAAAAAGAAAAGAAACTACAACAATCCAACAGAATTATAATGTGAATGACGTGTAAATATACCTATAACATTAAACCAGACGTTACAGCCAGATTCGGACCAAGCAAGCTTAGGCAAACTTTGACTTGAGCTAAATTAACATGTCCAGCTCAACGCTAAAAGTTTACTCTCTCTCTCTCTCTCTCTCTCTCTCTCTCTCTCCGCTTTATTCGCTCGTTTGTCGGTTGGTTAGAAAAGCCATATCAGAATCTCTCTCTTTGATAGTGGGAATATCATTGCCTTAAAGTATCAGTTATTCAATCATACATCTCTTTAGTAGTGGCTCATAAGAACCATTGATTTTAATGATCTTTTAAGAGATCTTATGGGATGATGGCCTGTGCCCAACCAGGCACCTGGTCGAGGATATGATATTACCCCAACGTAAAGAAAAACCACGTTTCGTTTGTTTTGAAGGACTCAGATTTACCACTACTTTAACTTAACCATGATGTGCGCGCCTCCGTATAATTTGGGCTGAGTTAGTGGTGGGCATGAGCCGGCGGGGCTCAAGCTGCGCCAAAGGTTAAAAATGTAGTCGGATGCATCGGGCTGGACTAGATTGGGGTCGAACTCGAGTCGAATATTACCAGCTCAGGTCCTACCAGATGGGGCTCTCTAAGGTGACGGACCCAATCGAGTCCATCTTACATTATATATATTATACATACATTATATATTATACATATAATATACATATGATGTGAAACAAATATATTAAACAAATATATATATATATATATATATATATGTATGTATGTTTAAAAAATCATTTTATATTTAAACAAATATAAACAAATATATTGATATAATATATATATATATATATATTTATTTATTTATATTTATATATAAAAATATATCATATATTTAGATGTGTTTGGAACATTTTTAGTTTGCTGCAATGGATGCCATCACTCCTTTCAAAAAAAAAAAAAAAAAAAAAAAAAAAAAAAAAAAAAAAAAAAAAAAAAAAAACTTATGCCAAAACACAAAAAAAAGTAGTTTGCTGGGAAGGACAATGATTTAGAGTCCATTAATCCTTTTTTTTAGGGATATTGTTAAAACATCCGATCATTTTCAAGGAAAGCAAAGAGAAACTCAAAATAGCTCCGTGATCACTGTCTCCTTTACCTTGGTTAGTGATCTGCAACGTGTTTCCATCACAATAATAATTATCAAGAACAGGTAGGCATTTGAAGATTTTTTTCACCAAAAAAAAAAAAAAAAAAAAAGTTAGGCATAGAAAATTTGGAGTGAATAGACGATAAGAACCCTGCACTTAGTAGTACATACCTTAAAAAAAAATGATGCAAAGAGACTAATAAAACTTTGCTAATAATGGATTCACATCTTGACAAGTTCAGTACATCAATTTCAGCAACCGTCTGGCTACTTATGTTTCTTATTAGACTTGCTGGGAACAAAATTTAAATAAGTAAAAAAAACAATTGCAAATATCATTAGTCCAAGTATGCGGATACAGTTGTCACATAAATTTTGGGAGTAGATCACCCTCATAGATCCTGTAAGATAAATATATAGATGCGTACAGGTCATTTGCTGATGAAAAAGGTCTCTAGGTAAAATTAGTCAGCTTTATTAACGGTCGGAATGCATGAATAAACCATCAAGAAAACCTTCCAGGCAGCCAAAATAGTTATCAAATCCCTGGGATTTACCAGAAGGCAAAACATTTTGTATCCCTTGTTGTGCTGCCATTACACAACTTCGGCAGATAAACAATCACCACGTGCAGATATATAAATATACATGTGGTGGTATGTGTCAAAAGAACCAAACCGAGGCTGTTAGTGGTAGCAATATCCAAAGCCAGGCAATGAAAGATGGTAAAACTTGGGCATTGATGAATAACATCAGCAATTTTTTTTTTCCCTGAAATTTCCTGTTCTTTGAAATTGCTTTTCAAGTTACCAGGCACCCACTTAACACCTAGGCACTAAACACCCAGTCACTTGTTCACGACCTACGATCTTCTAAATCATCAGACATGGTGGAAGACAGGCACAACACAAAACCTCTAAAACAAAGATGCAATCGCATGCAAGAGGACTTTGGAATGGTCAATCTTCCCTGCCGCTTCAGTCCAAAATTAACATCTCGATTATTTATTTGCTGGTCGTGCTGTGCGTGTGTGTGGAGAAGTCGGGGTGGGGGTTGTTGGCGCGGTACACGGGTCATTTGATTTCAGAACTTTTAAGGGAAAACGAGGAGAATGGAAATAGGTCGAAAATACTGAACTCAGAAAATGACATCCAATTCAGCAAATGGAAATCAATATACGTTACAAAATTTGATTTACCAGTCGACAGAATCACAAAACCTATCAGATAAGAACTCTTCTAGTAGAGGGGATATAGATATGAGATGAATCAGAACAAATCTTGCTCGAGAAATTACATTATTTTTTTTTTTTTTTTTCAACCAAACATCAGGGAACTGACATTCCTTTTCAAACCTGTACTCACCAAAGAGACATATTATATATATCCAAACCAGGATACCACATAGAGACAAAATGAAACAACATCAACAACAATAATAAAGCCTTAACTACAAACTAGCTGAGGAGAGACAAGATGAGCGTAGCACATCATTTATTTGGGATCTAGAGTTTTCTTTCTTTTTTTTTTTCCATCAGTTATTGAGGTCGAGACCATACAGCGACCCGCAATATCTCTCAACGGATCCGTCAAAGCACTTGTCCTTCATCTTCCTAAAGACGTGAGCGGTGAGTAAGCTGTCAGAGCCTGCTTGGCGGCAGACCCCCTCGCAGACCCCCTCGTCCTCCACACCCAACAGCTCGGCCACCATATTGAGCTCCCCATGGAGGTCATCACAGAACCCTGTCAGGTGCTTGACGTCGTAGACCGTGGGAAAGAAGGTGCTGATGAGCTTGAAGAAATCCTCCTGCGTCTCGGGGAGCCTGCGGCCCGTCAGTATCTTGGGGAGGTAGCCAACATCGTATCCACCACTGAAGGTGATCCACTTGGCCGACTCGTCGAGGACGGCTCCAGAGGACATCAGGAGCTCGTCAAAGTCACGGACGTCGATCCCCCGCTCCCGAGTCTTCACAAAGTCGACGCCGTATTCTCGGAGGAACTCGATGGCATCAGGGTTAGCGACGTCAGCATCGACATCGAACTCCCGGAAGTTGAACTGCCAGGCGCAGACACAGCTGCCACCCGTGGGGGAGGCGGGGAGGTTCCCGGTGGCGTCGAAGAAGGTGAGGTTGAGCTGGATGAGGCGGAGGATATTGTCAACGTTGGTTCGGAGGGTCTGGTAGCGATGGTCCGCGGGGCTCTTCAAGGTGCCGGCGAGGCGGATGGGGAAGCCGGGGAATTTGGTGTCTATGGCGATGTAGTTGTACTTGTCAACGACCTCGCCGATCAAGGCGAACACCTCATTGAGGTTTTCCGTCCATACTTGCTGGACGATGAGGCCGCTCCTTGACATCCTTCCGGGCAGTTCTTGAGGCTAGAATTTCGCGGGGGTGGGGGGCGGGGGGGAGGGCAGAAGCAGACGATAACTCAGGCTGGAGGTGGGTGTAGAGTTCTCCAAAATCCCGTCGTAAAGGAAAGCACTCAATGCCGGTAGCCTTGAATATAATAATAATAATATAATAGATGGTATTTCTTTAGAGAATATAATAATAATAATAGATGGTTTGCCTATTCGGCAGGACAGATGGCCGGATGGGAAATATCCTTCCATGTGAACGGAGGGATTGGCGCAACTCAAACGGTATAACACTGGGTCATTTATACGCACTCGCATAGAAAAAAAAAAAGAAAAAGAAAAAGAGAAGAAGAAAACTAAAATTTATTTTCAAAAAAATCTTTCAATATTTAAATCAATCTAAGAAATAAAAGAAAAAAACTCTTAAAGCTTTTTTTGCTAGACTCACTAAGCTTATGCTTAGCATTTATTTACTTATAAGGTTTGGAGTTTCTTTCATAAACATTTTTAGAAGAGTATATTTTAGATTACACCACTCATTGATCGATGGCTTCGATGAATTGGATCTTCAGATAAAATGATACCTTTTGTAAAGTCTTTTTTGTATAGGGCTCATAGAATTTCTTTCTAATTAGGATGATAGACTCTTGCTTAGATTGGTCAGTATCTTTGATAAGGTTTCACTACATTAAGTAACGGCTTTGATAGAAGTCTTTCCTAAATATGACTTCTTTCTTTGAGACGATAGCGATCTGATCGGGTATATCATACTACCTTGTGGACTCATCACATGTCACAATCACGGGGCTAGCCCAATTCTTATCATATTACTTGCCTCCACTTTCGAGGGCCAAGTTTAAATCAATGCTCAAGCCACGAAAGCAACTTTGTTAGACTTTTGTTTTAGGGCTTTTTTTGCTCTATTATGGCAATCTATTTATATTAAATGTAGGTTGACTTAGATCAAGCTCAATAACTCTTGCGGGTATTGATCAGTCAAATTAGCTTAAACCGAGTTCAATGACCCTCATGGACATTGGACAATTTTAAAATTTTGACTAATTTCAAAGTTTGCATTACCATTGATTTTGATGCGAGGTAGGTTGCTATGGTGCACTGCTTTGAGAATGGCTTGGCATTTTAATATACTAGCTTTGTAGTGCGCTCTCATTGGCTCGACTCAAAGGTGAGTGCCACATGGCATCTCTTTATGATCAATGTGGCTTTTGTAAACTTTGAAATTTTATCTTCTGCACTTATGGACCTAAGAGCTTTATCTTTTGCACTCACTTATAAACCTTAAAAAAACATGGAATGTTTATTTTTCGCTTTCCCCTTTGACATCTATATAAGCAAAGGAGGAGAGAGCCCCTTTGCTCTATTCTTTGAATCTTCTTAACTTGCTCTATTCCTTTTGCAGTCTACTTTACTTTAATGGTGGAGCAACTAAGTCAAAATAATGAAATTTGATGACTTTGTGTTATGATGGTGGAGTAGCAATGGAAACTCGAAAACTAGTAGTGGAAGCTTAGCAGGCTAAGGAAAGAGAAAGATAAGCTAAATAGAGAGCTGTCCTTTGACTCCAACTTGGGTTATCAAGGAGTTCAAGGGATTAGAGGTATACAAAGAAGAGATGATCAGGTTCAGTACTGAGGCCTTCATAATCGAGTTCAAGATATAATAGGGGGAGATAAGGTATGTGAACAAAGAGCAAAGGTATGCCGGCTCAACCCCTGCAAAAGAAGCAAGTATAAGGAGGAAAAGGAGATCAATAATGGATGCATATCCAATATGTTGGTATAAAGACCTCCAACCTCACAATTATAGTCCCTCCTTTTTTTTGCATTTGACTTCAGCCAATTTTGCAATGATTATATATGCTTAGAAGATTTTTCCTAAATTGATTTACTAAATAATGGATAACTAAATGAGCTTGAATCCTAAAAAAGATGGCACCATTGATGGAATTCTCTCCTAATCAAGACTATCTTCTTTGATAGGGCACGTGTCATCAAGTCAGCTACTACGGTCATCTTCTAGTCATCCGCTATATATTGCCATCAGATTGGCTTGCAAGCTCATACTATATCACTTGCCCCCACTTTCAAGGTTGAGTTTACATTTGTGCTTAAGTTGCAAAGGTAACCAACCCGATTAGATTATAATTGGCTTATTTTGGACTTCTTTGACTCAATTATTATGATTAATTTATATCAAATTTAAGCTAGCTTAGATCGAGCTCAATGATGCTCATGGATGTTAGTCAATCTAAACTCTAGCCAAGCTCAATGTTATAGTACACTATCGATAGATTGATCTCTAATTGGATGTCATATAGCATTTATTGGGGTTAATATTGCATTTATATGACCTTGGAAAGTAGCAAAATGCCTCACCTCTTATGCTTCCATTTTGTAATCTATATAAGTGAGGGGAGAGGGTGCTCATTTACTCTATTCTACTTAGCTTTTATTAGCTCGAGTCCCTTTCCATTTGCTTGGTCTCATGTGAGTCTTGACCTATCTTTCTTTTTTAATTAGCCTCCCTAGCTCCCTGTAGGTATGTTTTTTAACTTTACGCTTTGATTCTTTTCTAAAAGTTGGAGTTGGTCTAAAAGCTGATCTAGTGTTTTGAGTTAGACCACCTATTATGATAATTCTCTGACTTAAAACACTTCAAGTTGATCATCAGGCTCCATGTATTTAGAAAAGATGACATCTAGCTTTAGGGTTAAGGAGCATAGTATCTTTAGGGAGAACCTAAATCTAAGGTTTCTCAAATCACTCATAAAAACTCTAATGGCTACTGATGAATTGTTAACCCAAGTGCTTGAAGGATTTGATTGAGGCAGGTTGGAAGCTTGAAGACCACGTATGAGCTGCCTTCTTTAGGATTGCTAAGAAAGCTTTATACATTACGATATTTGGAATGCCATGTAATAGCATCATAGTTTTGAAGTTCTCAAAGTGATTGATTGGATCAAAGGTCCACCATACAACTTTAATTGGAGCATCCTAAATTTTGGGATAGTGGCTCAGCCATAGCTTCCTTTATGAATGAGGGTTCTTTAGACAGATTGAGCTCATTGACTAGATCGACATCCTACCTTGAATGTTCCCTATGACAACCCAAATTTATTGGTTCATCTCCTTCAATTATTGATTTATCTAATATTTAGGTCAACTAGCTACAAGATCTTCAATTCCTAATTGGTATCTAGAACCGAATCCTTAAAAAAAATCAAATTATAGACCAATTTAGTAATATCTCTGAGAGACTATTGCTATCAGTGAAAGATCTACATTAGTTGAGTTTCTTGCAGAGTTTTAAAGGCTAACCTATGCATCGCTAGTACCTAATTGAGTATTCCTTACTCCTTAATCTCTCTTCTTCGGTGGTATGATTTTTTTTTTTATTCCTACAAATGATACTAATTTATTGACATCTGAAACTAGCTCTTGAACACAACCAATATGAAGGCAAAAACTTGATGGTAAAGCATTTCTAATCGACTTATAAATGGACTCCTATGGGAAAAAAAAAGGAAAGAGCAGAAGAGATTAGAAAATACAATTCAATCTAGGCAAAAAAGAAAGTTCTGGCCCTCCTTTAGTTATATTTCTAGGATTTTCAGGCTTAGGCCTAGAGTGGGATTGAATTGTGTTACCAAAGAGTTTAGGATTGCTTTTATAAGTACATAGAAGAGTCCTTTTGATTTAGTCCACTCAATGATGACAGCTATATAAGCTTGAATCCTAAAAAGGATGGTGCTATTGATATAAATCTCTTCTAATTGATACTTCCTTCTTTGATAAACATGTGTCGCTATGAGATTGACTATTATATATTATCTTCCAATTATTCATCATGTATTGCCATCAAATCAGCTTACCAGCTCATACTACTTTAGAAATATAATCAAAAAAGAAAAGCCTACTTTTAGGCCAGATTCAAAATAAGCCAGATCAATTCAAGCAAAATTAAACCCAACCCGTTTATATTTTGAAACGTTGCTTCATACTAAGGTCCAACCCGCCAGCTTGGGTCTAGCAAAGCTGCCAAAACCCAGCCCAAGGAATTTTGAGTTTTAGTTCAATTGTCGTAAGATTTTTTTTTTTTTTTTTTTTTTTTTCCAATGGAGAGCAATTATTTATTAAACATTGATGTCGCAATTGTTGTGAATAATGTTGTAATAGCGTATGGAGGGGAAAAAAAAAAAAGAAGATTTTCATGTGAATGACGTGTAAATATACCTATAACATTAGACCAGACGTTACAGCCAGATTCGGACCAAGCAAGCTTAGGCAAACTTTGACTTGAGCTAAATTAACATGTCCAGCTCAACGCTAAAAGTTTACTCTCTCTCTCTCTCTCCGCTTTATTCGCTCGTTTGTCGGTTGGTTAGAAAAGCCATATCAGAATCTCTCTCTTTGATAGTGGGAATATCATTGCCTTAAAGTATCAGTTATTCAATCATACATCTCTTTAGTAGTGGCTCATAAGAACCATTGATTTTAATGATCTTTTAAGAGATCTTATGGGATGATGGCCTGTGCCCAACCAGGCACCTGGTCGAGGATATGATATTACCCCAACGTAAAGAAAAACCACGTTTCGTTTGTTTTGAAGGACTCAGATTTACCACTACTTTAAGCTATCAGACTGTGTGCGCCTCCGTAGAATTTGCGCTGAATTAGGGTAGGCATGATATCACCAGCTCAAGTCCAACCTGACGGGACTCTCTAAGGATCTGGACCAGTCGTGTCCATCTTACTCTTTTACACTATAATTATATATTATATATAATATACGTATGATGTGAAACCCAAAGGAAAAAGTGGTGGGATGGTAAAATTCTCTGATACCATTTTAAAAAATCATTTTATATTTAAACAAATATAATAAACAAAAGTGATGGGATGGTAAAATTCGAGCTGAGCCAGGCCTGGCTCAATTAAATTTTTTCAAGCTCAGATTCAATCTGAAATTTGGAAAATTTTAGACCTGGATTGGCTCTATTGGATCGATCCAAGCCCTAAATTTATTTTTGTGCTGGCCCATGGGCATCCGGCCCATGCCTGCACAAGCATCGTAGGATGGTTTAAAGTTACCTGGTTAGCAACAAGCCCTTATGGCAGAAAATATATATATACATAAGTGAAGCTAGCCAGGAATACCTACTTATGTGACACGTGTTTTGTTAGGTTATTTGCCACATAGTTTAAATACGCCATGTGTCCAATATTTTAAAGAAGTATACTAAGTTCCCACTCTTGATTTGCAACATGGACCATTTATATCGATGGTGACGGTTTTGGAAGAATGAGAGAGCATGATCGATGATGGTCTTGGAAGAATGAGGGAGGGGAGAGAGTTAAGGAGATAAATTTATGTAGCACTATTTATTACACCATTCTGTCAAGAAATATGGTGCTCTTTCATAACAAAAGTGAAAAAATCTTCCAATATCCTCTCAACCCCAGCTCTCCTCTTGGAGTTACAGAGAGACAGGGAAAGAGAAGATGACTGACCTGTAGCAGCGTCTTGACTTCTTTCTCCTCTTCTCTTGATTTGGTCTCTTCCTTCGTTTTCTTTTGCCCTTGATTTTGTGGTAATATGATCTTCTCGAGTTTGATCAATCTAAGTTTACTTTCTCTGTACTCTTTTTCAGTTTCTTTCATGATAGATGATGACCATCATCGATCTTCGAACGATGCGGATGCAAAGTACATCACTGAAAATATTTTTATTAAAAAGATAACTGATAGGCGCCACGATGCTATCAATTGATTCATCTCTTCAATATGGGATCATCTCTTCTTTGAGCAAACTAGGGTTTAGATTATGTTGATTATTTGCTTTCTTGATGTTTCCATGGAAGATACGTAAGAGTTGTTACTTTGTGTTAATGTAATATATTTTTAAATTTAATATGAAAAAATTTTGATTTTTAATCTCTATTAAAATGTAACGTGAGCTTATTAAATAATATTTAATAGAGGTTTTTTTCTCTTTCCTAAATAAACATATAACATTTAATAATATTTGCGCTCCAATACTTAGACGAAGATTTCATCAAAAAGACACAAATAGGAGAGGAGAAATGAGGAAAAGGCACAGTAAAAAAAGATTTTTTTTTTTTTTTCATGTAGTAGTTTTCATGTCCATAAATCGTATTAAATAAAATCATCATCACGACATGAAATCTTCATGGCGCCTAATCAGTGCTGCATTCTTGCGTTAATGTGTGAGGACAAGCCCGTTTACAAGGAATGAAAATATACCCAAGATCTTAAATTTTTCTAGCCTCAAAAAATTTCATAATCATCAAAATGTAGATAAAGTATAATATTTTATACATAAGATGAAGTGATCCTGAAGCATGCGTTACTCTTTTTAAAAGAATTTAACATGTAAAGTATTTGAAAGATTCCAGTGAATACTAACAGCAACCCTTTTTTTTTTTTTTTTTTTTTTTTTTGCATTCAAGACAGGGAAAGGTCTCTGTTATTTATATATATATATTAGTTGCCGAGGAGGGTCTTGATCCACCACCAGCCCTTTGTGTCGTTGGGACCTTCTTCACCAATTGGAGGAGGATCTATTTGCTGGGTCTTCCGTAGCTCCTTCACATCATAACCTTGTTCTTTGGCCTTCTCCATGAGGTGGCTGTAGACGTCCTCTTCGACGTGGATGTGCCTTGATAGTATCTATGAACCCACCAAACCAAAATTTGAAACCAATTATGATCTTCAATCCATTGAAACAAATAAAAGAGTTCCTACGTAAGAAGCCTAACTTTTTAATTCATAGTATTAATATTTAGAAATTTCATAATTTTAAATACTTAAAATCAGCATTGAAAGCCTTTAAATGAAAAAAAAATTAAATTAAATTAGATAGATAGCAAATGTATACCAAAATTTTGGTTCATCTCTCCACAGTAGAGAAAACGCCGAGAGCACTTCTATCAATTTGCTTCTGATATTGTATTCAAAAAGACTTTCTGTCTTTAGATTGAAAATTTATTAAATATAAAAAAGATTCAGTTATGACCATGGATCGTTTTGAAAACATAATTTCACATTATCCAAAACAATTTACGATCAAATTTCATCCAATTCATCAATGCTTATCTTTAACTGATCTTGTGTTAATGATTCCATCTAATTCATCACCAACAATAAATTAAATATAATCATAAGCAGTTCCTTCCCTTGATAATATATGGAATTATTTCTATTTAGGACGAAGTCGGCAGAGAGAGAGAGGAAAAAAAAAAAAGCCAAGTATTTAATATTATTATCAACAAAAAAAAATGTGTCAAAAGCCTCTTTAACAGAAAGAAACAGATCGAATTAAGCCATATATATATATATATATATATATATTAACAAGTACAAGCAAACCACCAAAATCAAATTATTTTGGCGATTTATGATCTTCCAAACAATTTGAATATTTAGTCATAGAAAGTCCAGATACTTATCTCACATCACCAAATTCCAATACTTAGATCGGTCCCATTGAATTCGAAAACACAAAATCCATGATTTTAACAGAAATAAACCAACAAAAACTCAAATTTCTTTTAAATTAGTGGATACTTCTCTTCGGAAAACATCACGGGAGAGAAGTTAAAATAAATAAATAAATAACTATTTTTTTGGTAAAAAAATGAGATGGTACCCAGAGATGCTTCCTGGATGGCTGGCCGACGACGGCGTACCGATAGCTGTCGTCGACGAAAAGCACCCAGTAGTCGCCGACGACGGGGAACACCGGGAGGAAAGGCGGGACGTAGAAGCGAACCTTGAGCTTGGCCTCGTCAGAGTGGGGATCGGCCCGGAAGGCGGTTCCCTGGATGGAGGCGCGGCGAACGCCGCCGGCGGTCCATGTCTCGTTGAGGACGCGAATGGTGCCGTCGGGGCGGAGGGCGTACGTGGCGCGCGTCCCCCGGCCGTCGCGGGGCTGGAAGGCCGACGGGAAGCAGGCGATCTCGTACCACCGACCCATGTACCGCCCCAGATCCAGGCCGCGCACCGCCGTCACCGGCTTCTCCTCCAACTTCTCCCCCTCCGTCCCCATATCTCGATGATCCTTGCCTTCCGATTTGGAGTTGGAGAAATAAAATGGTGGGGTTTTGGGGGAGACCTCGTAAACCGCCGGTGGGCCTTACAGGGTAGTTCAATATATTGTATTGATTAAATTTAATTGTGCTCGGCCCATTCTAGATTAGAACTGGGCTGATCCGTCTTGGATTGGATTGATTGATCGCAAGCTTGGATTAATCTGAACCAACCCTAATCAAATTTGTAGTTAGATATATATAATTATATATAAAAAAAAAAAACCCTAGCAACCTTCTTCACTTTTTATGGCAAAAATAAGAAATAGTTAATAGAAAATAATCATGGCCTCCAAAGGTAAATTCCCATGATGTATGAAATGCCTTGAGTATGCCATCTTAATAGATTTATGCGACACTTGACTAAGAAGAAAAAATGACGAAAATGAGAGTGGAGCGATTACTATTCAACTTGAAGCTGGATCATCACTAAACTAACTAAATAAAGTTAAGCAATTTAAATTTATGTCAAATATTCTACGTCAATGATAGTTATAAATCAATGGAACATGGGATATGATTTTTAATGAGATCAAGTACCACCACCTCTAATTAAGTGGATAATCCATATTCTAAAAGAGGGACATCGGAATGGAAGTATATGTATATTTTTAGATTGATGCATGTCTTAGTAGTTAAAAATTGATTATTTTCTTTTCTTTGCATATGTCATTGTCCATAATATTAAGAGAACTTTTGGCACATCAATCAAACTAATTTATCTTTATTTTTATTTTTTGTCTTAATGCAACTTAGTTTATCCTAAGAGTAGATGTGAATTAATTTTCATCAATCCAATTCTTATTAACTTTTTTCTCAAGGGGTGACTTACGGTAGCAAAAGACCTTGAAGGTCAAAACAATAAAAATTCATCTCATTTTTTTTATTTGCATTGTTGGCATACCCACATAGGAGACTAGCTCCATCACAAGACGTTCTACAATCATTTAGAATTTGATCAGTAGAGGATCAACTTTAATCTATTGAATCCTCCTACATGTCGAAGGAAGAGGGGTAAAAAAACTTCATTGCAAAATATAGAAATTTAGAATTAAAGTTTAATAGACATCAACATACAGATATGTTTTAGCATATTATGGCAATTTGTATAATTCTAAATGTTGCAAAATTGGCTAAGATTGCTATATAATGTCATTGGAAGAGTTTAGTTGTAATATATAAGTATTTATACAAAGCCAAGGAATATGGATAATAGTTTTTAACTAATTTTTTTATAAGATTTTAGATTATTACAAATGATAATAGAGGGAATTCAACTAATGAATTCTATCCATAGTTTAAATGAATGAGATAATGTTACAATATGGAATTGTTTGAGGCCAGCTACATGTTGTTCATATTGTTTCTGCTTAAATTTGGATCCTCATTATTGTCCGAGTTTAAATGGGATATACAAAATTAAAGATCTAAATAATATTTTTCCATTAGCCTTTCAAGGTGAGATTATAATATTTGCTATGAAATATCTAAAGATAAGGTATACATGTAAGCATTATATTCTTGATTGAAAAAAAAAAAAAAAAAAAAAAAAAAACTTTCCACCTTTTCTGTATTGCAATCATGAATCAAATCATATCAATATTTCATGATTCGTGTTTTTAGTTAACCCAACTAATGATTGTAAACAATTGAAGCCCACTTATTTTGTATTAAACATTCTTACACTCCATGATCTTTATTGCCGCAGCATACATGGGCTCAACATGTTTGCTAATCATGCTTAGTGAAAATAAACAATATAAGTATTGTTTAAGTGCTCTTATCTTCAGCTGAATATTTAAAGCATGATAGAGCTCTTCATTTGTCATTCTAATAAGCAGCGCAAAGGATCTACCTCCACTTAATTCGCATGCTATCGTATCCTATTGGTTTATTGATTGTAGACCATGCATCGTTGCTTGAGCTTCTATGATTGATCTCAAAAGTAACATCAATAATTGATCTTTCATTGCAAATCCTAATTATACCACTTATACCATCTTTTGATGGACCTCTATCAAAGGGCTAGAATTCTTTGCGTACACCACAGAGTGCAGTCCCCTCATTCATTTATGAGCAGTTGCTTTTCACTCATAGCAGATCCCACTATCAAATAAAAAAAAAATTTAGTAACTCATGAATAAATAAGGAGATGAGATGTGTACCACATCCTGCAATGTACCGCATGAGATCGTAGCCCTCTATCTAAACACATTTTTATCATCGGCATAGGACAGTATGTACAATATGCTTGCCTAAAAGGATCGGTGGGTTAGAGATTTTGGTTTTATCTTCTTGGTGGATATTTCTCCTCACCAAAGTGACAAGAAAGATAGTTCTCCATCCTAACTCAATTCCAGCTAGTTGGCTATATGATAAATATAAATTTTGATGGGCAATGGGCTTGCCATCTACCAAAGGCATCAGCATCTAGAAGATGATCTGCAAGGCATCTAAGCTAATTGTAGATGATTTTCATTAGGCTATTGGGTGTGGAATAGCTGTTCGATGGAATTTGTATCATTAGATTTCTGGGGTGCCTTTGAATCAGAGACCTATTGCTTTGGATGCGTCCTTTGAACTGGAGGCCCTTGTCAACGTATTGTTTCTTTTTGAGGGAGGTTGGAATATGGAGATATTAGAGCGAGTATTTCACCCTCACTTGGCCACAACAATAGCCCAAATTCTAAGGGTTCATGTACATCTAGAAGATACGCTTGCTTGGGGACCTGGTTACAAGAAGACAGTTATAATTCAGGAGGTGCATCATTCCTTGATCAATAGCCTTCAACTTCCTTGATTTCAGCAGGCATCTCATGTTTGGCATCTACATGCCTCCCATCGAGTTCTTCATTTCTTATGGCTTTTGGTTCATAGGGGACTACCAATTGCTAAGCTCCTTACAAGGCAGATTCCAACCATCTCTCTCATCTACAGTCGTTGTCTTATGGAAGTTTAATCTTTAGATCACTTGTTCCTATAGTGCTCTCAGCCTATGGAGGTTTGGAATCTAATAAGAGGTCAACTTATCTTTCCTCAACACTCCATAGTTGCCCTTACGGAGTTTGTTTGCTCTCCTTCGCTGTCAAATGATTAGTTGTACTTGAAATCACTTATAGTTCATATATTATGGTTTATTTAAAAAGATAAAAATAAAAAGGTCTTCCAGAAAAAGGTAACCTCTCATCGTTGTATTCTACTCTATGCCTAAGTTATGCCACTTAGGGATTGCAATCTTCACTTACGATAGTCCCTGTTATTATCACCATTTTTTGGCATCCCCCTTATTCAGACTAACTGAAGTTGAATTTTGATGGTTCTATAAAGGAAACTTTGGCAGGAGTGGGATACATTATTCAAAATGAACATGACCACTCTATCTCTACTGGCTCAATCCCACTTTGGATAATCTTAATCCCTTGGATGGAACTAACTGCTGTATAGTATGGTTTGCAAAAGTTACTCTTATACGACCGACAAACGGAATTTGAGATTGAAGAGGACTCATCTATAGTCATCAACCAACTCCAGTTTATAGTTATCAACCAACTCTAATCTCCTTCCCAGTGTCGTTGGCACCCCTTTGTTCAAGACATTCAACAAGTATTCCCTTCTTTTCCTTATCCATAGAAAATACATCACTCTCAGAGAAGATAACCAAACAGCAGATCTCCTTGCCAATATAGCAACCTTTCTTCCAGATGCAATCACTTGGACAGATAACCCCTTAACCGAATTGATAATAATCTTATCTGTAAATGCTCCACGGGTGGCATTCCCTTGCCATTTTGAAGCCCTTCTCTGTTACCAAAGAAAGAAAGAAAGAAAGAAATATAGGCTTAAACAATTTTATAAAATTCATGTTTTTGCAATATTTAGGACCAGTTTGAATACCAAGTGTAACCAATTGCAACAAGTTAAAGGCTCCTGATCTTGCTGACTGTTGAAGTTTCAAATATCCGAGATAGATCCCTGATAATTTTCAGGTGTTTAGGTGCAGCGAGGGTTCTCTTTGTCTAGTTTCATCATTGTATCTATGTTATCTGTTCCTTTGCAAATTCAACTGAGTGTTGACAATTTCAGTTCATTACCTGGTATTGTATAAAACTTTGTTTCAATTCTGTGATTCCATTGCACTGATGACGCAATCAGCAGAAGTGGAATCCAATAAGGAATGAACGGAATTGGGTATAATTTTTTCTGGGAAGATGAAAGAAATTCTTTCAGCTGCATCAAACTTGTGGAATTAGGCATTAGATGTTTTACAGGTAATAGGCTGCCATTTATCTCATTACTCCCACCCATCACCTCTCTTGGAAGCAACCCAGTTTAGTCAACTTGATACTCTCTTGATATGTGCATGGATTCAGTGTCAGGAAGCCAAGCTGTTAGGAGTATTGGCCGGACTTGAATAGATCTTGCACCCTGATTCATTAAAATGCAATCTAGGTGCAAATAATAAAACAGTTGTGCTGCTGCAAATAAAGTGTTTTATAGGGTAAAAATGAAATTGAATGATATCCATCCATAACCATTCAGTTCTGATGAGATTGATGTGGTTATTCTTTGTTGTTCTTTGCAGCATAACTTATATATTTTAAAAACCAAATAAAAATAAGATGCTTAGATACTTATTTCTAACTATTAAAATATAAAGTGGGATATCACTCACCACAAAATCTGCATTATCTC
Organism: Metroxylon sagu; assembly: GCA_017589505.3. Taxonomy (NCBI): domain Eukaryota; kingdom Viridiplantae; phylum Streptophyta; class Magnoliopsida; order Arecales; family Arecaceae; genus Metroxylon; species Metroxylon sagu. Next base: position 746,115 of record JACVBY030000480.1, on the reverse strand, counting down.
ATTTGTATCCACATTTACATCAATAATGCTCACTGAAATTGATGCTGATGTCCTAAAATCCAACCTGTTTTCAGATGTATTTTATCCTGGAAATTTTGCCTTCTCGCTGTGTGAATAGCAGTAAGGATAATGACATAACTCCAAACGCGAGGCTCATTAACTTTGGCTGCAAACTGATTCATGGTTTCTACCTGCAACGCTTTGCTTCAGTGCCAATTGGCAGGTGATAGTTATCTACCACTTGGTGTCCATTAGGAAAAACAACAACAACAACAACAAAATATCTAATTCCATGGCTCTTTGGATTTATTTTATATTTAAGCTAGATGTTTGCCAATGTTAACATCTTTGCTGGTCTCCTGATAATCTAGCAGCACTTCTCACCATGGTTCAGCCATTAACCTATTACATTCATTATCAGCCATCAATGCATCATTGCCACTTAGTACTAGAGGCTGTGGCAACGATCAGGCACCACCATCACCAATTGCCACTAGTTTGGTGTCAAAGAATTATTCAGCAGAGAGAAATTTCTAAATTTAAGCAAAGAATGTATAATGAAAGTTTTAACTCAAAAAAAGAACATCACAAGATAAGGGGAAAATGAGGGCAATGAAAAGTTGAAAATTAAGAATGTAAAATAATTAATGTCTTGAGAGACTCAAAATGAAGAATGAGAGAACCGACAAAGGCAATTAGCAACAACATCAACACTTATAAACATTCATTATTCAATTATGCAAAACTTCATGAACCATCATTGAATGCAAAAAGTCCAGCTTTTGATTAGTTCTTGAATAATTCAATAACTCAAGAAAATTTTAAGGAATTTAAATCAAAAATTTTGATAATATAGTAACCATATACTCCCTCCTTCTACTCCACCATGATGCTAAGCGGTCTAAATCTGTAGTAGTAGGGAACAGAACCATCAATTCAAAATTAGATAGAGAAGTTGCAGCAAGCAATGTCAAAATTCTGATGCTCCTCCAACATGATGACCACAGTACAAAATTTTAATGCAAAACCACCAACTTTCCATCAGAAGGTCATTTGCTATACATGCGTTCATCATCCTAGAAAAAGCAAATGTCAACTAACACAACAAGGGTAAATAGCACCCTAGATATAGGAACCGCATAACAGCATAAACTAAGATTAGAAAGAATGCACAAACCTAACAAAAATGAATCATTGGTTCTCAAACAAAGGAGTTTCACTTACACATTAATATTCACATACTAAATCTCCACCATGAGTTCGGCAAAATTAAGTTCCTGCAATACACAACATAATGCAATAAGCTTCATAAAAATACTTCTGCCTTCTGTGAAATATATGGACATACTTTTTCTATATCTGAAAACAACGATAGCTGGCTATTCAGATTTGGAATCGAATATCCTGAACATAGAGGTGAATGGTGGGAATCTTAGTGATATAAATTTTGATCACAACAAATTACATGGTCCATGGAATTATACATTTTGATTTCGGTTTGGAAGTCACCCAAAAATTATCTGGGTGGTTAGATATACCTCGCCATCACATTCAGGTTTCTAATTGCATGCAAGGCTTGCTCCCATGTTCAAATGTCAGCATGAATTGGAGTATATAAGAAGGAATGCATGCAACAAATAACTCAAGTTCTTGAACATACCACATGACCCTAGAATCAACTATGAATATCCACTAGTATATTTTGCAATTCAGATTTTTATGTCTAATAGCAAGAAATATTCTCTCTTTTTTTCACTAATTGATGGCAAGCGAAGATAAAACTGGGGACAGAAATCAGCACATAACACAATTGCAGCAGTTCTCAAGACGACAGTGTAGGGGCATTCTTCTGTTCAGGGAAGTAAAATATTCATCCTAAAGATGCATGTTATACACCCTTCTCTCTCAAAAAAAAAGAAAGAAAGAAAGAAAGAAAAAGTTATGCTGCTTGAGAGCTTTTGCCAGGTTTTAAAATGTGTTTAAAGTGAACAAAAGCATGATCTCAAACTATATATGCCTGCATTATGCAGTGGAAAATGTTCGGTAAGTCTCGTCTTGCTCTCTCAATAACCTTGTCCTCATATATAGATTTTAGAAGTTTCTCCAATAGATTTAGTTTTCTTAGTTCTGCCCCCAATATGCTTCTTATTCACTTCTATATTCTGCGCACTGATTAATGGAAAATAACATTTCATGGTGTTATATTAGGCTTGAAGCACCACTATGTTCCCCTTTTTCAAGCACAAAGGATTGGTAAGTTAATTTTATATTCCTTGTCTAAGAATCATCTTTTCTGCACTCCACAGAAACTCAAGAGTATTATCTCAATCCAGAAACATCTTCCAACTTGATTCATCACCAACCAGCAGACTCAAGTTCCTTAGAAGTCCATGAAACTAGCATGGAGACCTCATACAGATACACCCAGCCACAACTAATGGTGTTCAGCAGAGCCACTCAAGCTTTCATTTCAAGACCTCATGCCAACAACAGCAATTCGAGCGAACAAAATCCAGAAACCAATCCTCAGCAAAATACAATCCTTGCAGCTCAAATCTTGTTGGGCTTTCCACATCAACCTATTCAATATGGATGCAATCACTTAAACCATACAGATTGTTAATATCTTCACTATAAGATGCTCAAATATCTGTTAGAATACAATGGATTCATGCAAAGGAACAGTTGGAGCATTAGTAATCTCCTGTCCTGTAATATTATTTATTCAGTAACAGGGCACACCCATAAGCGGCTGAGGTACCTCATCCACCAATAAATATTACAGCAGTTCCTCTAAACACTCAATCAGTTGGGGAATTATTGCACTAGAAAGTCAGGGCATGCAGTGCTACATAGAAAGAGACTCATGTCAGATCTGTATATATATAAAAGTGTTTCATTCAGCAAGAGGTAAAAGAAAAACAGATGCAGGAAGACATCAGAAAAAACAATGATTAGATTTTTAATATCATCAAACTGAAAATGTAACAAAGCATCGATTTCTTGGTGCAAACTTATAATAAATTACTAAATCAATAAAACATTAATAAAGTATTAATTTAAATACCATTCTACACTTCACCAGTTTCAATAGTTTTAACTTGTTTATGTGTCCACCAAAATGTGTCACACTAGTAGATTGATGATGCTTGGAACATCTTAAAGAGTGGTCATACATACAAATTTGCAAATCTTGAAGAAGATGATTGCTTGCTTTATATAATATTATCATCTAAATGCTTAAAAAATACAAAAATAAAAGGATATCGTCATATGCTAGCTAAAATTTTTGCTATCAAAGTACATGTTTCATCATCCAAAATTATCTAAAGGAAACAAGAGACGCAACACATCACAAAATTTCATAATACCTTATACCTCCATACTCGACCAAACTCTAGAGCAAAAGAAGCTCACTTCTAAAGTTATGTGCTGGACATATTGGCATTCAGCTGTCCATCAACCTATAAATAATAATCAAGTGTTGATAAGTATCTGAACTGTGACACATTTCTAACTTGCTGGCATGTCAATATGTGCGCTTCGAATTAGATGAGAGTCCAAGTAAACATAACCACAACTTGGGCTCACAAAATAAAATAATCCAAAATAATTATGGGTAAGTGATCTTGGATGAAACTACGCCCCAAACTATAGAAGAAATTTCAGAAACTACAGAGGTGAAAATTCAAAATGCACGATAAGGAAGTCATCTACCAGTTGACAAACTATGATAACAGAACATCTCAGAATGAAGAACAGCATATGCATCTAATATATGCATTCCATAGACTAATAATGAAAGTTAAATGTGCGGTAGACCATGAGCGGAAAAAAATTATAACAGAAGAAAGATATTCCTCCATGTTTGACCCCCACCACCAACCACCTTTCCCTCTTAATTTGTGTTGCTTTGAGAAAAAGAGCATGCAAGCAATATCTTTCAGCAAAAAATAAAGTTTACAGTCTATTTCGTTCAGCAGAAAGTGTAGCAATCCGTGAACCTTTTTTCCTATACTTTAAAGAAAACCGAACTTTCATTTTGTGCCGAGAACTTCCAGAAAATGAATGACAGAATCAGAGAAACCCTTTGAGAAAGAAAATTAGCATCACTTCTTTATTTTTTTCATTTAAATTTTCTTATATTTCGAAAACTTTTCTTCTCTATAAAAAAGTTCTTCATTCTCTTTTCTTTTTCCACACTTTTTCTTGCCACCAAAGATACTCTTATATTAGCTTCTCCAATAATCTACATATCAGTTGCACAGCTGATCCTTGGATTATCATAAACCTAATGAAAAACACTTACAAGTGCAACATAGTGCAACCAACTAGAAGCATCTTGAACGCACCATCCCTACCAAACTGGATGTATTATCCACAATCACAGCCATCAAAGCTCATACCTATTAGCGTGCATGTATTAGGATTAATGACTTGTTAAACACAAAGGTGTCCAAGCATAGACATGGAACATGGATATGAGAGTTGGATCCAGATAAATGTCCAAAAATCTGATTCAACAATAAGAGAAAAAGGAGATATGGGATGCAAAGGTAAAAAATAACCTTAACAAATATATAAGTACATATTTAAATATATTTTATAAAAGATATAACTAAAAGTTATTAAATCAATATATATATATTATTTGTTAAGGTTTTCCAATACGCACATTTCTTATTCAACTTCCTAATTAGCTTTAGGATTTTAAGAAAATAATACTCTATAAAGTTATACCTATGTTCTTGACCAATCTCTTAAGTAAAGAAAAGCAATGCAAGCATTTAATTAAATATGAATTAGAAGTTTTGTGTTTTAATATATATATATATATATATATATATATATATATATATATATATATATATATATATATCGATATATATGCATATATATATATATATATATATCGATATATATGCATATATATATACATACACAGACACATATACATATACATATATATAGAGGTAGACTTGACTACATTCAAATATAAACAACTTTAATATCCGGTCACCTTTCTTACCCTTGAATCCTTACGGATGCTGAAACCATCCCATCTTTTTCACTTTCTTCATCTTTGGGATCCGTGAACTATGTATATCAAAGATAGAGGAGGTGACCAAATCTATATTACATATATTAGTTACATTCGAATGTAACCAAGTTTAGAACCAAGAGTGACGAAGGTGACCAGATTCTGTATTTGACTACATTCGAATGCAGCTAAATCCAGCTTTCTCTCTCTCTCTCTCTCTCTCTATATATATATATATATATATATATATATATATATATATATATATATATTGGCATGGATACCCACTATATTTCAATGTCATTACAATCATGCATGCGTTCAAGCCTATGTTAACTAAAGACTCGTGCTCAGATCCTAAAGCCCTTGTTAGTTATGTATACGGATCGAATATGTGTCTGACACAAATATTTACATATAAGTTTTTTAATTGCAGCTTTTGAAAATCAATAGAGTGAGTCCAACAATGAGTTCAACTGCTATAGTAATGTTAAAAGTCAAGCAAAAGTAAAACTTTGTGCTGATAATATCAGTGGCTTCCATCAAATTTAAAATGTTTTTAACCGTTACAAATCAGTTTAAATAGTGACAGCTGACCTCAATGGTGGAGTTTCAAGTTTTAACCAGTTTTTGCTGGTTTCAGCAGAAACCTACTCCTTTTGATCAAAACCAACAATTGTTTCAACAAAAAACCAACTAAAGTATTCCAGTTTTGGACAAAACTTAGTGCTTAATTATAGATTGGCAATACTCTATCATTAAATGTATGTATAATTCTTATAAAATTATGGTGAAATATCCAATAGATCTAATGATTTAATAAAACATCATGATTTGTGGAATAATTAATCTGAAATAACTAGGAAATTTCAAATATGCCATGTTCTGTTTGTTCATTAAAAGAAAACATCCATAAACCAGGATTTCATAAATGCATACAATAAGGAGCTCATCACATTTCATGAAATCCCCCAAACAAGAGGACATTTTTATAAGAAACAAGAAATTTGTTTTCCCCCAAACTACTTCTTCTTGTTATCTTAAGAAGAAAATTTTGAAATTAAAAACTGCCTCCTTAAATTAGATATCCATTGTGCTCTATGAATTATAGGAAATAACTCTGATTTATATTATATGCAACAGGGATACTTATTGACAACTTTTATGTATAGAACATTGCTTCTGCCAATGCAAAGCAGGATTCATGTTATGGAAAAGATGAAGCAACAAAAATTGTAACAAAGAGATCAGTGCTGGGAATTTTTATTTGAGAAAATAAAAGAACATCCAGCAATCATTTAAAATAGCCTTAGTTATCTCTTCTTCCTACATTTAACCTTGGTTTGAAGGTTTGATCAGGATATAAGATATGGGCCAAAGTTCACCATCTCAGTACTAGACTCCATACTGATATCACATTGGTATAATGATCACACGCCCAATACGCAGGTTGGTTTAGCATACGGAGACTCGATATGCACAGGTTATGAGTTTCAGTTCGGTACTGGTATGATACATCTAGTATGAAGTGGTACAAACCGATACAGCATACCATGATATTAACTAATAGGCTTTGATTATGAAAGGTAAAAAAACTGATCATATCGGCTTGATCATGCCACTCACCACTTCATCATAGCTGCAATCAGCAGAACTGAGGACACACTGCAATTTTGCAGTATTCAATGCATATTCATCCTTGTAAATCAGCTGACCATTATCTGTTGACTTTTCAATTCTGCAATCTTGTGTGAGGTTCGGAGAATCAAGATCTGTTTGTCCAATCACATTTGTATCCATCTTTGTGTTACCAATGCCATTGCTCAATATCTGATTAGATACAGGATCATTCATATGAAGATGAGGCAATGAAGAGTTCAAGGAAGAACTGAACATGATGACATTGGAATTAAAGCTATGGTTCTGTTTCTGTTCCTCCCAATTCTTTTTAGATTTGTCTGAGCCTCTAAAGTCTGAGAACTTTGGGTCTTCATTGGCATCCATAGGAATAGGCATCATGCTCCCACCAAGTGATCCAACTTGGCTGTGTACATCATTTCCTATCACCGAGTCATTCATAGGTGCTGCAACACATATGGAAGATTGACCATGAATATCGCCATCCATAATTGAGATAATTGGAGAAACACTGCCTCCAATGTTGCTGGTAGATGAACAGTTATTACTCAATGGAGCATGTATAGGCAAAGCGCTTGCACAATAATCAATTGATGGAAGAGCATCTTGCCAAGCGTCATCACATCTAACAAGATCAGAATACTGAGAACAGCCCCCAAAACAATTCTCAAGGGAGTCAGAGTTAGAGAAAGGCATTCTAACAAAAGAACAGCTGGCCAATCCCACAGCTTGTGTCTGGTCCACATTTGCTTGTACTGACAAAGGATTGTTTGTCATATTAGCAAAAGAGTTACTGCAAAGACCATAGGCCAGTCCACTGCTTGAGAAACCAGAAGGAAAGATGTTGTTTGTTTCCTGCGCTACCTTGGGTTGTTGCAGCTGATCTAGTTCCATAGTAGTTGGCATCCCTTGATGGTTTCCCAGTAGACTGATGCCCTGAAGCTTCCTGAGATCATTAGTAGGGTTGCTTGTGTTGTTCTGGGTGCCATGAAATTGAACTGTCTGAGAAGGTAACAAGCCATGCATTCCAAATGCAGTCGAACTATTCATTCTACCAAGTAATCCATTTGGTTGAAAAGATGCTGGGACTGGTACCTGTCTAGATCCCCCTAGTGCATGAAAATTTCTAGAACCATCAAATGAACTCATATAAGGGGAGTTTTGACCTCCTAAAATGGTGGCCATGTTATTTTGCGGGTTTGCTACAATACTGAGTCTTTTCAGGTAGAGCCTGTACTTCTGCAATCATAAGGTGGAAGATTCAGCCACTTAGCTTCACAACAAAAACAAACATGTAATGAACAACTGATAATATGGAGGGCAAAGATGCATTTTTAAAAGACAGCCTGATTGGATTATTTTAAACATCTAATAGTTTACTCTTGTTTAAATTATGGTCTGCAACTTCTATAACCTTTTAAAAGAAATTTATGAAATGGGCAAGCAGATCCATTCACTAGAAATAATTATCAAGAAATCACCAAGTAGGAGAGTCGTTATTGGCCTTGTGCTAAGGTATAAATCAGTGTTACCTGAACACTCATGTCCTGCTCTAAAAAGCAGTGTTGGATATATATCCAAATCGGATGCATGTCAGACATTTGGATGCCTCTAAATTTGTTTGTTTGCAGCTTTGAGAAAGAAATCTATACATTAAAAGACCATACAGACAATATCTTCTAATTTTAAAATAAAAATATATACTATTTAATTGAAACTATATTCCATCCTATGTATTCCCATATCTCTATTTTTTCCTCCTGCCAAGTCAGACACTTGGCTGTGTCTAAATCTGATTCAGGTGTCCATGTCCATGCACCACTGGTGTAAATGGCCTCCAATCAAATCTGTTTTAGTGTTGAAATTAAACATCAAAAATGACATGATGCATCTGCATGTTGGAGAACGAATCATATGCTAGTGATTGACTGAAAATGAAAGCCTTGCCTGAAGATGGCTTGCCACATTTTCTCTTGTTAGCTTCTCAACATTCATGAGATCGAGTATCTTCTTGGGTACAGCCTCTGTTATCAGAAACAACAGAAGGGGGCTTAGTACTAAAGAGACAATGGCATTCAGAAAAAACATGATGCTGATCCAAGCAAATGATTAAAAAAGACATAATAACGGAGACACAAGCTTTATGCTTTGCCTTCTCCCAAATGAACTAAATGATCCTTTGAAAGCTCTTACTGTCAATGCCCAGTTGATTAACAGCAACGACAAATTTGCGATGCAACTCAATAGACCAAACGACCCTCTGCTTCTTCTGGGTGGAGTGATCTCCTTTCTCAGGGATGTCTTCCTCACAATCTCCATCATCTTCTTCAGCACGATCCTTCCTTCTCCTGTTAGGCTTACCACTAGGATCACCAAGCCCCTTCATGCCTTCAGAATTAGGAAGTTGGGCCTTCAGACTGCTCTCCCCATTATCGCGATATCCTCCTCTATCAGACTGTTTCCTCCTAACCACATGCTGCCAAATGTTCTTAACCTCCTCAAGCCGGATAGGCTTCAACAGATAGTCACAAGCACCATGAATTATCCCTTTCATCACAGCCTTGGTATCACCATCTGCAGACAGCACTGCATTGTAAACTAGCACAGTTCAGCGACTCCATCATCGGTTGTTTTATAGATTTCATGCAATAAAAAAGAGACTCTTTTCTTTCATTAAGGTATCAAATGCCACAAATCAAATGCAAATAGTAGGTAAAGTAAGGATCTTTTTGAAAAAGTTCCAATGCAACCATTCAACGTTCTTGAACTTTTCATCACCAGGGATAACAGTGGAGGAATCCATTTTAATCAGGAAAGTAGGAATCGGAGTAGCACACGGGACTTACTAATAACAGGGAGGTCCATTTCGAGGCCCACAACCTCCAAAAGCTCGAAGCCATCCATGTCCGGCATATGGACATCGCTGATAACAAGATCAAACTTTTCTTTGTTCTCCCTCAACAGCTTCAAAGCGACAATCGCCTCACTGGCTGTCGTAACTGAAGGAAAACAAACATACATCTCTTTAATAAATCCCACATCATTTAACCAAACAAAAACTTAGAATATATATATATATATCCATTCTTTCTTTCAACTCAAACAAATGGTCACATTAAAAATCAAAACTTTCGATAAGAACCGAAGAAAAATAGCCTAAAAGGATGACAAAAAGAAACGTTCAGTGAAAGCACCATAAAAAATTGAACTTTTCTTCCCATGGCGAAAGAAACTACGGCAAGGAAATCCACCGAACGTTTTTATATAGAAAGAAAATAAAATAAGGAAAAAAAAAGAAAAAAAAAGGACAAAAATGAGAACAAACCATTATAATGGCAGCGCAGCAGCAGATTCTCCAGCAACTTGAGGCAAGTGGGATCATCATCGACGGCGAGAACACGCATGCCCACAGGGAACTTGTCTATGGATTCCGTCTCCTTCCCTTTGCTCCCCATCCTTTCTTCCACTCTCTTGTTCTCGCTCCAAAGAGAAGTAGAGCACCAGCGACCGATTCGTTAGCAAGTATCGAAACATGAAAATCACTGTACCCTCTCCGAATCCTGCAGCAGAGACTGGTCAAAGAGAGAACTCCATGAAAGAAGTCAAGATTCGAAAGAAATCGGCAAGAAAGGGACTGGGTTGAATCCTTGCGGGGAAACGGAGGACGTTAAATAGAAAAAGAGGGCCGAATCCATTCACTCATAAAATAAAATAAGTGACTTTCCTCGCTCTATTTATCACATTTATTGCTTAATTTTCCACTGCTGCCAATTAGCTAAAGATAATTTGGAGCATATTTATCGAAATACATGGATGATTAAAATATAAATGAAATTAAATATCTGATTTATAATAATAAATAAAAATATATTTTTTGATAAATCAATTGTTTTGATAGCTTTAAAATTTATATCTTTAAAATAAAATATAATATCAAAATTAATATTTGAAATTAATTTTATTTTTTTAAAAAAATTTATATTTGAACAGAAGATACAGAGAAGGAAAGAAGAATTTAAGTTTAAATTATATTAATTAAAAATTAAAGATATAAAAGTTAATTTAACTTTATCAGTAAAAAAAAATTAATTCGTTTGATTTTATTTGAGTCAATTATATAGTTAGTTTCTTAAAAAATTAAACTCTTAAGATTCGATCAACTAAATAATCAATTAGAATGACAAATTCAACTCAAGCGTGTTAATCATGCTTTTGAGCCAAGAGTAGATTTTGTTTCCATGTAATTATTTGTGATCTTTTTTTTTTTAATATCAACATTCTATTTTTTTAAGTTTACTATTTTTACTATGTAGAAACATATGTGCATAGATTTGGTGGGTTCACTAATTTATTGATTGTATCGCCAATACGATACTAATTCATCTTAGCGTTCACCAACGGGCTACCAAAAGCTTCTCTCGTCACCTTTCATGAGCATATGATTACCAGCAGCAATGTGATGTGCATGTAATACATGTGACTGATGTGCATGTAATACAAGTGACTATGGTAGAAAAAATATTAAAAAAATATCAAATATTATGATTTGAATCCAAACCTCACACACACATATACATTATGATTAAGTTATATATATATATATATATAATTTGGATTACAAAAATTAGTTACTTCAATTCTATACATGCAATGTATATAAATAAGTTAAATAGCTGTTAAATATTATTTAAATATATTATTTTGTAAAGTTATAATAGTTTAAACTAAAAAAAATAATTATCTTATTTTATGGCCACATGAATAAGTAAGTTAAATGATATTTAAATATTATTTAGGTACAAAAAGATCATGCTATCAAAGAGAACATGCTAATAAGAAGGTTTCTTGACCATAATAGCTAATTAATCCAATGTTTAATCCGACATCAGCTATATAAGAAGATTTTAAGTATTTATACAAGATTAAGGAGCTCAAATAATTATTTTTTACTATTTTTTGAGGTATTTGATTATAAGAAAAGTTCAGCCTTTTTCGATGAGATCAATTGTAGCAAAAATCAAGCCTCTACTATAAAATTTTATTTCAATTTTAGTTTTATCTTTTCTTATAAAATTTTTATGATTGAACTCTATTAATATATATATATATATTTCATCTATTTTTTAATTTATAGTTTCAAATTAATTAATTTTTTAGAATTTAGATATATTTTTTATCGTATATATCTATAAAGGCACCCGAAAACACTCCCGTTTTCTTGCGGGTCCAACCTCAGTTGCCTTTGTGTCGGTTAGCGGGTCGGCTAAGGGTCTCTGATCAATCGTGCCCTGTAGTATTCGTATCCCCTAAACCTGTCCCGGCGGAACGTCAGACCGCAGCAACCTCCTCTCTCTTTCCTCGTCTCTCCTCGTTCCCCTTTCGTTTTTTTTTCTCCATTAAAAACCCCCCCTCTTCTTCCATGACGAGAGTGTGAAAGCCGAGAGGGGGCGGAAACGCGCTCCTCGCCGCCCTCCCTCGTTTCCCTCTATCTTTGACCTCAAAAATAAATAAAAAAAATCCTCCCTTCTTCCTTTCCCTTCCCCTCTCCGGCCTCCGAAAAAAGATCTCGAAGCCCTAAAATTTGCCCCCAATCTCCCTCTTTTGCACCCCCAATTCCGCCCCAAATCCGTCCCATTTTCCTTCGATTTCTCCAGATTCGTTCTCAGATCTCGCTCCTCCCTCGCTGAGTCCAGGGTTTCGGTCCGTCTTGCTCAAGGTTTCTTATGCCCTTTCGGAATACGAGGGAATCGAGGCATTGATGTCGATTCCGGCGAAGAGCGAAGACGCTGTCGAGATCCGGGAGGTGTGGGCGGACAACCTCGAGGCAGAGATCTCCCTGATTGGAGGCATCGTCGACCAGTACCCCTATGTGGCCATGGACACCGAGTTCCCCGGCGTCGCCATCAAACCAGTCCGCGCTTTCAAGAACGTCGCTGATCAAAACTACCAGTCCCTCCGCGCCAACGTCGACCTCCTCCACCTCATTCAGATCGGCCTCGCCTTCTCCGACGCCTCCGGCTGCCTCCCGCCCTCTCCGTCCGGCGGGGGCCGCTTCTGCGTCTGGCAGTTCAACTTCCGGGAGTTCGACGTGGACCGGGACGTCTCGAACCCTGACTCCGTTGACCTCCTCCGCCGCTCCGGCATCGACTTCGAGAAGAACCGTGAGCGGGGTGTCGATGCCCTCCGCTTCGCCGAGCTCCTCATGTCCTCTGGGGTCGTGCTTAATGATTCGGTCTAGTGGGACTTTGCCTATCTCCTCAAGATCCTGACCTGCCGCCGGCTCCCGGAGACCTCGAAGGACTTCTTTGTTGTATGACATCAAGCACCTGATTAGGTTCTGCAACTATCTTTATGGTGGGCTCAATAAGGTGGCCGAGCAGCTGGATGCCGAGCGGATCGGGGTCTGCCACCAGGCGGGCTCCGATAGCTTGAGCAGCTGGATGCCGAGCGGATCGGGCTCTGCCACCAGGCGGGCTCCGATAGCTTGCTCACTGCTCGTGTCTTTTGGAGGATGAAGGAGAAGGTTTTTTAGAGGATGAAGGAGAAGTTTTTCGAAGGGTCCATTGAGAGATATGCTGGCTTCTTGCATGATCTTGAGTTCACAGAATAGTTATTTGGAAAAAAGAAAATAAGTTAGAAATAAGATTTGAATCAGTCGATAAAGAAAAAAGAAAAAGAAAAAAAAAAAAAAAATCTTTGGTGAATGCTAGTATATTAAAATGCTCAGTCATTCTCAAATATAGTATATTTATTCTCAAATATACTATATTCTCAAATACAGTATATGATAAAGAAAAAAGAAAAAAGAAAAACAGGAAAAAAAATATGCTAGTATATTAAAATGTTCAGCCATTCTACCTACCTCGCATCAAAATCAATGGTAATGTAAACTTTGAAATTAGTCAAAATTTTAAAATTGTCCAATGTCCATGAGGGTCATTGAACTCGGTTTAAGCTAATTTGACTGATCAATACCAGCAAGAATTATTGAGCTTGATCTAAGTCAACTTACATTTAATATAAATAAATTGCCATAATAGAGCAAAAAAAGCCCTAAAATAAAAGTCTAACAAAGTTTTTTTCGTAGCTTGAGTATTGATTTAAACTTGGTCCTCGAAAGTGGAGGCAAGTAATATGATAAGAATTGGGCTAGCCTCGTGATTGTGACATGTGATGAGTCCAGAAGGTAGTATGATATGTCCGATCAGATCGCTATCATCTCAAAGAAAGAAGTCATATTTAGGAAAGACTTCTATCAAAGCGGTTACTTAATGTAGTGAAACTTTATCAAAGATACTGACCAATCTAAGCAAGAGCCTATTATCCTAATTAGAAAGAAATTCTATGAGCCCTATACAAAAAAGACTTTACAAAAGGTATCATTTTATCTGAAGATCCAATTCATCGAAGCCATCGATCAATGAGTGGTGTAATCTAAAATATATTCTTCTAAAAATGTTTATGAAAGAAACTCCAAACCTTATAAGTAAATAAATGCTAAGCAATGAGTGGTGTAATCTAAAATATACTCTTCTAAAAATGTTTATGAAAGAAATTCTAGCCCCGTGATTGTGACATGTGATGAGTCCAGAAGGTAGTATGATATACCCGATCAGATCGCTATCGTTTCAAAGAAAGAAGTCATATTTAGGAAAGACTTCTATCAAAGCCGTTACTTAATGTAGTGAAATCTTATCAAAGATACTGACCAATCTAAGCAAGAGCCTACCATCCTAATTAGAAAGAAATTCTATGAGCCCTATACAAAAAAGACTTTACAAAAGGTATTATTTTATTTGAAGATCCAATTCATCGAAGCCATCGATCAATGAGTGGTGTAATCTAAAATATACTCTTCTAAAAATGTTTATGAAAGAAACTCCAAACCTTATAAGTAAATAAATGCTAAGCAATGAGTGGTGTAATCTAAAATATATTCTTCTAAAAATGTTTATGAAAGAAACTCTAGCCCCGTGATTGTGACATGTGATGAGTCCAGAAGGTAGTATGATATACCCGATCAGATCGCTATCGTCTCAAAGAAAGAAGTCATATTTAGGAAAGACTTCTATCAAAGCCGTTACTTAATGTAGTGAAACCTTATCAAAAATACTGACCAATCTAAGCAAGAGCCTACCATCCTAATTAGAAAGAAATTCTATGAGCCCTATACAAAAAAGACTTTACAAAAGGTATCATTTATCTGAAGATCTAATTTATCGAAGCCATCGATCAATGAGTGGTGTAATCTAAAATATACTCTTCTAAAAATGTTTATGAAAGAAACTCCAAACCTTATAAGTAAATAAATGCTAAGCAATGAGTGGTGTAATCTAAAATATACTCTTCTAAAAATGTTTATGAAAGAAAATCTAGCCTTGTGATTGTGACATGTGATGAGTCTAGAAGGTAGTATGATATACCCGATCAGATCGCTATCGTCTCAAAGAAAGAAGTCATATTTAGGAAAGACTTCTATCAAAGCCGTTACCTAATGTAGTGAAACCTTATCAAAGATACTGACCAATCTAAGCAAGAGCCTACCATCCTAATTAGAAAGAAATTCTATGAGCCCTATACAAAAAAGACTTTACAAAAGGTATCATTTTATCTGAAGATCCAATTCATCGAAGCCATCGATCAATGAGTGGTGTAATCTAAAATATACTCTTCTAAAAATGTTTATGAAAGAAACTCCAAACCTTATAAGTAAATAAATGCTAAGCAATGAGTGGTGTAATCTAAAATATACTCTTCTAAAAATGTTTATGAAAGAAACTCTAGCCCCGTGATTGTGACATGTGATGAGTCCAGAAGGTAGTATGATATACCCGATCAGATCGCTATCGTCTCAAAGAAAGAAGTCATATTTAGGAAAGACTTCTATCAAAGCCGTTACTTAATGTAGTGAAACCTTATCAAAGATACTGACCAATCTAAGCAAGAGCCTACCATCCTAATTAGAAAGAAATTCTATGAGCCCTATATAAAAAAGACTTTACAAAAGGTATCATTTTATCTGAAGATCCAATTCATCGAAGCCATCGATCAATGAGTGGTGTAATCTAAAATATACTCTTCTAAAAATGTTTATGAAAGAAACTCCAAAAAGTAAATAAATGCTAAGCAATGAGTGGTGTAATCTAAAATATACTCTTCTAAAAATGTTTATGAAAGAAATTCTAGCCCCGTGATTGTGACATGTGATGAGTCCAGAAGGTAGTATGATATACCCGATCAGATCGCTATCGTTTCAAAGAAAGAAGTCATATTTAGGAAAGACTTCTATCAAAGCCGTTACTTAATGTAGTGAAATCTTATCAAAGATATTGACCAATCTAAGCAAGAGCCTACCATCCTAATTAGAAAGAAATTCTATGAGCCCTATACAAAAAAGACTTTACAAAAGGTATTATTTTATTTGAAGATCCAATTCATCGAAGCCATCGATCAATGAGTGGTGTAATCTAAAATATACTCTTCTAAAAATGTTTATGAAAGAAACTTCAAACCTTATAAGTAAATAAATGCTAAGCAATGAGTGGTGTAATCTAAAATATATTCTTCTAAAAATGTTTATGAAAG
Source organism: Metroxylon sagu (assembly GCA_017589505.3). Taxonomy (NCBI): domain Eukaryota; kingdom Viridiplantae; phylum Streptophyta; class Magnoliopsida; order Arecales; family Arecaceae; genus Metroxylon; species Metroxylon sagu. The sequence continues at coordinate 729,851 of JACVBY030000480.1, read as the reverse complement.
AAACTCTAGCCCCGTGATTGTGACATGTGATGAGTCCAGAAGGTAGTATGATATACCCGATCAGATCGCTATCGTCTCAAAGAAAGAAGTCATATTTAGGAAAGACTTCTATCAAAGCCGTTACTTAATGTAGTGAAACCTTATCAAAGATACTGACCAATCTAAGCAAGAGCCTACCATCCTAATTAGAAAGAAATTCTATGAGCCCTATACAAAAAAGACTTTACAAAAGGTATCATTTTATCTGAAGATCTAATTTATCGAAGCCATCGATCAATGAGTGGTGTAATCTAAAATATACTCTTCTAAAAATGTTTATGAAAGAAACTCCAAACCTTATAAGTAAATAAATGCTAAGCAATGAGTGGTGTAATCTAAAATATACTCTTCTAAAAATGTTTATGAAAGAAACTCTAGCCTTGTGATTGTGACATGTGATGAGTCTAGAAGGTAGTATGATATACCCGATCAGATCGCTATCGTCTCAAAGAAAGAAGTCATATTTAGGAAAGACTTCTATCAAAGCCGTTACCTAATGTAGTGAAACCTTATCAAAGATACTGACCAATCTAAGCAAGAGCCTACCATCCTAATTAGAAAGAAATTCTATGAGCCCTATACAAACAAGACTTTACAAAAGGTATCATTTTATCTGAAGATCCAATTCATCGAAGCCATCGATCAATGAGTGGTGTAATCTAAAATATACTCTTCTAAAAATGTTTATGAAAGAAACTCCAAACCTTATAAGTAAATAAATGCTAAGCAATGAGTGGTGTAATCTAAAATATACTCTTCTAAAAATGTTTATGAAAGAAACTCTAGCCCCGTGATTGTGACATGTGATGAGTCCAGAAGGTAGTATGATATACCCGATCAGATCGCTATCGTCTCAAAGAAAGAAGTCATATTTAGGAAAGACTTCTATCAAAGCCGTTACTTAATGTAGTGAAACCTTATCAAAGATACTGACCAATCTAAGCAAGAGCCTACCATCCTAATTAGAAAGAAATTCTATGAGCCCTATATAAAAAAGACTTTACAAAAGGTATCATTTTATCTGAAGATCCAATTCATCGAAGCCATCGATCAATGAGTGGTGTAATCTAAAATATACTCTTCTAAAAATGTTTATGAAAGAAACTCCAAACCTTATAAGTAAATAAATGCTAAGCAATGAGTGGTGTAATCTAAAATATACTCTTCTAAAAATGTTTATGAAAGAAACTCTAGCCTTGTGATTGTGACATGTGATGAGTCTAGAAGGTAGTATGATATACCCGATCAGATCGCTATCGTCTCAAAGAAAGAAGTCATATTTAGGAAAGACTTCTATCAAAGCCGTTACCTAATGTAGTGAAACCTTATCAAAGATACTGACCAATCTAAGCAAGAGCCTACCATCCTAATTAGAAAGAAATTCTATGAGCCCTATACAAAAAAGACTTTACAAAAGGTATCATTTTATCTGAAGATCCAATTCATCGAAGCCATCGATCAATGAGTGGTGTAATCTAAAATATACTCTTCTAAAAATGTTTATGAAAGAAACTCCAAACCTTATAAGTAAATAAATGCTAAGCAATGAGTGGTGTAATCTAAAATATACTCTTCTAAAAATGTTTATGAAAGAAACTCTAGCCCCGTGATTGTGACATGTGATGAGTCCAGGTAGTATGATATACCCGATCAGATCGCTATCGTCTCAAAGAAAGAAGTCATATTTAGGAAAGACTTCTATCAAAGCCGTTACTTAATGTAGTGAAACCTTATCAAAGATACTGACCAATCTAAGCAAGAGCCTACCATCCTAATTAGAAAGAAATTCTATGAGCCCTATATAAAAAGGACTTTACAAAAGGTATCATTTTATCTGAAGATCCAATTCATCGAAGCCATCGATCAATGAGTGGTGTAATCTAAAATATACTCTTCTAAAAATGTTTATGAAAGAAACTCCAAACCTTATAAGTAAATAAATGCTAAGCAATGAGTGGTGTAATCTAAAATATACTCTTCTAAAAACGTTTATGAAAGAAACTCCAAACCTTATAAGTAAATAAATGCTAAGCATAAACTTAGTGAGTCTAGCAAAAAAAGCTTTAAGAGTTTTTTTCTTTTATTTCTTAGGTTGATTTAAATATTGAAAGATTTTTTTGAAATTAAATTTTAGTTTTCTTCTTCTCTTTTTCTTTTTCTTTTTTTTTTTTTCTATGCGAGTGCGTATAAATGACCCAGTGTTATACCGTTTGAGTTGCGCCAATCTCTCCGTTCGCATGAAAGGATGTTTCCCATCCGGCCATCTGTCCTGCCGGATAGGCAAACCATCTATTATTATTATTATATTCTCTAAAGAAATACCATCTATTATATTATTATATTCAAGGCTACCGGCATTGAGTGCTTTCTTTACGACGAGATTTTGGAGAACTTTATGCCCACTTCCAGCCTGAGTTATCGTCTGCTTCTGCCCTTCCCCCCGCCCCCCACCCTCGCGAAATTCTAGCCTCAAGAACTGCCCGGAAGGATGTCAAGGAGCGGCCTCATCGTCCAGCAAGTATAGGCGGAAAACCTCAATGAGGTGTTCGCCTTGATCGGCGAGATCATTGACAAGTACAACTACATCGCCATAGACGCCAAATTCCCCGGCTTCCCCATCCGTCTCGCCGGCACCTTCAAGAGCCCCGCCGACCATCGCTACCAGACCCTCCGAACCAACGTCGACAATATCCTCCGCCTCATCCAGCTCAACCTCACCTTCTTCGACGCCGCCGGGAACCTTCCCGCCTCCTCCACGGGTGGCGGCTGTGTCTGCGCCTGGCAGTTCAACTTCCAGGAGTTCGATGTCGATGCTGACGTCGCTGACCCTGATGCCATCGAGCTCCTCCGAGGATACGGCGTCGACTTTGTGAAGACCCGGGAGAGGGGGATCAACGTCCGTGACTTTGGCGAGCTCCTGATGTCCTCTGGAGCCGTCCTCGACGAGTCGGCCAAGTGGATCACCTTCAATGGTGGATACGGTGTTGGCTACCTCCTCGAGATACTGATGGCCCGCAGGCTCCCCGAGACGCAGGAGGATTTCTTCAAGCTTATCAGCACCTTCTTTCCCATGGTCTACGACGTCAAGCACCTGACAGGGTTCTGCGATGACCTCCATGGGGAGCTCAACATGGTGGCACAGCTGTTGGGTGTGGAGGACGACGGGGTCTGCCGCCAGGTAGGCTCTGATAGCTTACTCACCGCTCGTGTCTTTAGAAAGATGAAGGACAAGTATTTTGACGGATCAGTTGAGAGATATTGCGGGTCGCTGGATGGTCTCGACCTCAATAACCGATGAAAAAAAAAAAAGAAAACTTTGGATTCAGAATAAATGATGTGTTAGGCTCATCTTATTATAGTTGAGGCTTTATTATTGTTGTTTTTATTTAATCTTATTTCTGCATGAATTTTATGATTTATATATATATATATATATATATATATATATATATATATATATATATATATATATATATATATATATAGTATACATTGCTATTTTTTTTCAACCAAATATCAGAACACAACTGGCATTCCTATTCAAAAGATTTGTACTTCGCCCTTTCTACCGGGCTGCGGACCTCGGCCACTTTCCACACTGCCTCGATTACCTCACCAAATTTTTTTAATCCCTCGATCCTTTTTTGATGTCGTAATTAATTAGTGCATTAATCTCACAAAGCTGTCACTATAATATAAAGTTTACTTCCTTTAAAATTTAATTTGCTTGCACGGCTCTTTTTAATCACTTTTGATTAAAGGAGTCGATCAACGTGCCCGACCTTTTTTTTTCTTTTTCTTTTCTTTTCCTTTTTTTTTTAATTTTTAAATGCCGAATCTTTGTCATGAAGACCGCGGGAGTTATTATTCTCTTGTTTTAGATATTTATTTATTTTAGATTCACGGGCATTGGCGTGTCAGCATTCACGAATTATTTTATCGCAAAATTAAAGACCACCCAGAAATCCACCCTTAGGGAAAATGGAGCATTATAGGAGAATTATTAACGCTTGCATTCAAATTGAATGATGGCACGGCTCTTGACATATATAAACGCGAAATATTAAATCTTTTGTGTGTACGCGTGAGGCATGCGTTTTATTTTGAGGAATAATTGGTCACTATTTTACTATTTTACTATTTTATTTTGAGGAATAATCTATTTTACTATTTTACTAGTTCTGCAACCATTAGCGGCTGCAAGAAAAATACTAAAAATGATTGAAATTTATCTGTAAAGACCAGCAACAACCAACAACTGGTTGAAATCTTAGACAAGGTTGTGTCTCGAAAAATCATTGCCTAGCTACAAAAACTTTTTAGAGCCATGCATGTGTTGAATCGAATCGGTTTAGAGATATTTTGGAGTTAAATTGGTTTGGATTCATTTTTTAAAATTGAAACTAAAACCAAACTTGACTATTAAATCAAATAAAAAAATTTGGTTTGATTTTGGTTAAGCTTATTGATTTTTACCTATACTTGTTTTAGGTACTTGTGAGGTTGATTTTCATAGTAAACTTTGTGTAGTTATATGACAGCTTAATTATTCGCAATAGAAAATAACATAGTTTTCATATAGCCTAGTTATTCACACATGCTTGTATCACTTTAGTTTTAACTGTAATACAAATGAAAGTGCATATAATATTTAATTTTATTTAATTTTTTTAATGGTTCTATGTTGGATTATCAATTACTAGATTTTAGTAATAAAAAAAAACTTAGATACTTGATTCAAATACAATATTTTTGAGTGAACCCAAATATATTCGAATAACTTGTTGAGTTTAAAATTCCTTCTATAGATCCGACCTAATCTACTTAACAAATAGGTTAGATTTTGATTCAAAATTAAGATCTGAATATAAAATCAAGTTGGATCAAGATTAAGTATGATCAAATCCAATTCGATCTGACTCATTTGCGACCCTACATTCTATTAAGCATGTTTTTAAATTGTACTCTTGTTGTTTAAGAATTAGGTTGATTTGTTGAAATTTTTCTATACATTTAAAATAATTTGAATGTACTTTTATTATATAGGAATTAGTTTGATTTGCTGAAATCTTTCCTTTTACTCTGAATATATTTAAAACATTTCTCCATCTTTATGAAGAGTTGAAGATGACAAGATAATGAGCCATGAACATATTCCATTAGATTATAACTAAGAATAAGTGAATGAAATTATGCCCTTCAAGAGAGAAAGTTTGATAAGTTTCATTGCTGCAACACTAATTATAATCAAGGTTGAGGTTTGCATTGAAGGAATAGAATTTGAGATGCGGGGAGATGTGTTTCATAAAACTTCTCGAGGCTGAAGAATATATTTGGTGGGGCTATCTTGAATTGTTGGTTTGTTGAAACTGAAAGCTTTGATATCATATAAAAGAAAATAGAACAAAAAAAAATAGAGAAAAAGCTTTATTTTGCTTTTGATACACACACACATATATATATATATATATAAAGTTAAATTTGATGAATTGGAAAATGAATTACATTTGCAATTCTATATATATATATATAGTTGAATTTGATGAATTGGAAAACGAATTACATTTGCAATTCACATGTAACCAAACCCAAATCTGACCCACACCATAAGATTCATATGGATCTCAAAACTAAAAAAATTGTTAACTACTTGAAAAAATTTTAATGAAATAGATAAAAATGGTGATGAATAAAGAAAAATGAAATGAAAGTAAACACTAACTCTTTTGGAGTGATAACAAATATTTATTTTATGAAATAAATACTAATATATCTAGAATAAACAGTTAGTCTAAAGTGATAAACACCTAGTATGCCGTAGTAAACAAAAATTATTGTGTTAGAGTTATGGCGAATTGTATGTAAATAAGGTATGTGAAGGCTAGTCACGTGATGCAAAAGCATTAGTAGCATATTTTATTTATTCTATGTCTATAAATGTAACTCATTCATCAGGATACGCTACGTATCTAATAATTTTTATTTATTTCTGTATTTCTATTTACTACCATAGACTATAATATTTATTGGTTTAGGCTAATTGTTTATTTTGAATACGTTAATATTTATTTCATGGGATAAGTGTTTATCATGGCTCCGAAAGAATTAGTGTTTACTTCAATCATCTTTGTATTTATTCATTGCCCAGTTATATTTATTCCATCGAATATTTTTTTTGAAGTAGCTAACGGTGGTTAGCAAGTAGTTTTTTTGGCTTTAACAACTATGCAGATCTAATGGTGAGAGCAACTACTGGAGTTAGGCTTGACTATATATGAATCTAACTAAGTGTGTGTATGTATGTATGTATGTTTGGATATGTATAAGATAAAAGAAAAGATTTCAGTAAATTAATTTGATCCTTGAATAGTGGGAATATAATTTAAAAACATGCTTAATAATATGGATTATATCATACAGTTGTCTTGAGCAGTGGAATTAGTCTCTTCGATATTTATAATGCAATAAATTGTAATAAATAGAAGGATTTAATATTCAAAGTTCTATTACTTATTAAGCAATGAATTTTAATAACCATCGAATATAATAAGGTCCTATCTATCTAGTACTACTTTGGATAGTCAAAAAGCACTTTTGATGATTTTAAGATGTTCTGTAAAACTTGTAAAATAGTTTTTTTGACGTCTTTAAAAGTTAAAAAAATATACCAATTAAAACTTTTAGATAAAAGTTCTATCAAAGATGCATTTGTTTTTGTTAGCATTGAATATCACAAATTTGAAACACATGAATAATTACATTCAATATTATGATATAATAATAATATTATGTTACATTATATTATATTAAAATCTTTTATTATAATTTTATTATAATAATAATATAAAATATAATATTGTTATAACTATAATATGATTATATAGTGTGAGGTCGTATAATATAAGGTAATAAAAAACATTGTACTATAATATAATACTATAGTATAGTACAATATAGTGTGATACAATGTAAAATAATTATATGATAATAATTTATGATTTTATTATAAAGTTGTATTATATTAGCAATATTATGATGCAATGATATTAAAAATATTACATATTATAAATTTTTTTATATATTATATTATTTAGATTAAAATATTAGAACATATCATTTATAAATTAAGAATAAAAATAGATATTTTTGATATAAATAGTTAGATAATGAAAAGTATTATATGATATCTTTTTTCTCAATTTTTGTTATTAAAAATATTTTCTTAGTTTGCTTATTGAATAGAAGTTAGACCCTATTACTGAAAACACAATCAACTTTTTGCTAAAGCATTGTTAGACCCTATTAGTTAAAGTTTCATAGGCAAAAGTATACTAGCAATAACCATGCCCAATGGAACCTAAAGTTGTTTGTGTGTGAATCACATAATTGCATGCACATGCATCACAACCAGGATAGTATGGGTCATAGTCATACAATATAGCTATGTAGTAATTTGGAACGGTGAGGTGGTTCCATGAGGTGCTTCAAGAGATCATAATGAATTATATTGAAAAATGAACATAGGTCCCTAAAGAAATTAAATTGTTCAAATAACAAAATTTTCATCAGACAAAAAACTTGCAATTATCTCGTATAGAAGGAGCGCATAGTACAAGGAATATATAAGGCTGCAATTGCATCGAGTTGACCCTCGACCCAACCTAGTCCCGATCTGATTATGCCCAATTTAATCTGTAGTTAGAGACGTATGTATTGAGTTGGATCTAAAAATTAGACCCGATCTAAATTCTAAATTGGATTTAAATCTTATATTTTTTGATCCGACCCTATCTGAACTTAATTTATCCCAATTCATAAACCTTAATTATATAAACCTTGCTTTTCTTTATTCTAATTATCTTTATAAATTTATTGAACGAACTTTAGTTTAAACTAATTCTTCTTTTTATCTTAACAACTAAATCTCCTTTCATCTTTTTCTCTAATTATATCTAAATATTTCTATTTTATTATTTATTTCGATGGATTCTTATTTATAATTTCTTTAAGTATATCAATAAATATTTTAAATATCATAATTTATAAATTTAAGGATAATTATTTACTTGGATAGAATTAAAAGTTTTTTGAATAAAAATTTAAGCTTAAGTTGATTCTTTTTAATCTCATTTAATTTTTTAATGGATCTATATTTTATTATTAATTACTAAATGTTAGCAATAAAATAATAGTTAGATGCTTAACTCAAATGTAATATTTTGAGTTGGATCCAAATAGACCCAAATGATTTGTTGGAACTAAAATTTCTTTCATAGATCCAATCTCGCCCAACTTGATCAGCAAATGGGTTAGATTTGGGTCTAAAATCATGACCTAAATATAAAAATGAATTAGTTTAGAATTAAGCATGATCCTGTCCAACCCGATCTATTTGCAGCCCTAAGAACATAGATATAGCTGAAAGCTTGCTTGATTTCAAAAGCCATGAGAAATTATGTGTTGGTATAAACATCTTAACAAAATTTAATTTTTTCATGAAAAATGTTGCTAACAATTTTATATGACTCATTTAGCATGGAAATTCATTCAAAGCAACAAAGTTTTTAGAGGATTCAGAAAATTATTTTCTCATGTCCATGAAAGGTGAATGGAATCAGATTCTGCAACATATAATCAATCCAATTTTTTCCCCTAGAACCATCAATTAACTGATAATCAACATCAAACTATGACCACTCTTCTTTTCTTTCACACAATTTTTCTTACTTACTCATATCCTAAAAAGTTAGTTTGATCAGCAAACCATATTTGCTTAGGGGTTCATAGTACTTCTTTAACATAGGCCCCTTTAAGAATCTATATGGTCATTGCTATCATGAAATATGCTATTAAACTTTGCTAATTGGTTTAATGAACTATGCAATCACTTGCCATTTTCCATGCTAAATGCTTCATGAAGACACATTACTATACTAGTAGCTTTAGATCTTCTTCTTCAGCCTTTATCTGTTCTGGGTGGGTTTATATGGTTGGTTTGTCACAACTATGGTTCAAACTCTATGCTTGGATACCAACCAACCAAAGGTGGACTGATTTTTTTTTCCAACTTTTTTAAATATACATATTTTTTCTATCTTTTTTTTTAAAATATCAGAAACCATTAAATATGAGCTCATTTAGGAGTTTAATGACAAACACTATTGAACTTTAGTGCAAATGGGTTGATCAGATTAAGACAAGTTTGACCCCGACCTAACCTAATTCCATCTTAGAATTATAATTTGAGACCTTAAACAAATTGTTTATTGATCAAGTTAGATCTATTGAAAGGATTTTAGACTCAACTAAGGCTAGAAGTGGGTTGAACCCAATCAAACCGTACCCTAGTCCAAAATTAGGTCCGAGCCTAACCCAGGCTTAGTCCAAAATCTAATTCGATCGATCCACAACAATCTATTTAAGCTAAAAATTGAGCCAATAGAATCAAATTTTAGTTTTTAAATGTTTGCACATAAACTAGCAACATTTATAATGATTGCATCTTATTACTCTAGAAAATTTGCTATGATATGAAGGGATATTCTCACACAAGTAATAGAAAATTCGGTATAAAATCTAAAAGACTAGCCATATTTTAAAATTTAGGGATTATGTTTGGGCCAAATTCAAGCCTCACAAGAGCCAATACTCGAAGCTTCTTCGGACTGGACGAAGTAATGGCTCGACTCAAAATTTTGGGTTCTAATTTTAAGCCCAAATTAATTTAGGTTTGAACCATAACCCAGTTCGAAGTTGAGTCGGCCCAACAGACCTTGGGTGAGATCGAGCCCACTTTTAGCCCTAGACTCAACAGGTCATTTAGGTTGGATTGAGGTCAAATATGATCCAAAACCAATCCAAAATATTTGTATTTGGGTGGAAATCATTGGGTTTGCATATAAGTCAAATATTTAGCTATTTTTTTAAGATAAAAGCTAATAGTTAATAATTAAATTTAGAATTGCTAAAAATATTATAAAACTATAAAGAATCAATTTAAACTTAGATTTTTATTCCTATTAATTTCATCCAAGTCACTGATTATTCTTAAGTTCATAGATAATGATTTTTAAAATATATTGATATACTTGGAAGCATAGTGAAAGATATCGACTAAAATAAATAAAGAAATATGAATATCTTAAAAAATAAAGTAAAAATAGATGTTAGAGATATAGTTTTTAAAATAAAAAGTGATAATTAGATTAAATGGGAGTTCATTTAGTGAATTGACAAAGATGATTGAAGTGAAGGGGAAAGAGGATTACACGTGATTAGGATCTTTAAGTCAAGTTAGAGTGGGTTGAGAAATATAAGATGAGTTTTAACGTGAAATTTAGATTGGATCTAATTTTTTAAAAATGACATATCTAATAGATCTTCGAATAATTTAAATGAGAGTTCATTTAGTGAATTAGCAAAGATGATAAAAGTGAAGGAGAAAGAGGATTATATGATTGAGATCTTTAAGTTAAGCTAGAGAGGATTAAGAAATATAAGACTGAGATTTAACCCAAAATTTAGATTGGATCTACCTTTTGAACCTGACCGATTCAATAGATTTTTAAATATAAATTGGGTTAGGACTAATGAAATTAGAATGGATTGGATGGTGGGTTGACCTCATCTAGTTATAGCCCTAGTGACCTATGCAATCGCTTATCATTATTTTTACTGAATGATTTATAAAGGCATTAATGCACCAACAAGTATATCTTCTTCTCTTCTTTACCATCATCGAGTCTAAATCCTAACTTTTTCTAAGCCTTGTTTTTTGGTAAATAAATTTCATAGAAAGTAGGTCAATTTATCCATTGACCAACTTACTCATATTCTCTTATCAAAAGAATTAAAGAAATAAGTCAAATTTCGATAGATGCCATTTACCTATGAAATGGGAGAAAATACTTATTTATTAAGCTTCATTCTTTGGTGAAAAAATCTCATGGGAAAGCCAGCCAATTTTCTTATTGATCAACTTACCTATATTCTTTTGTTTCGATTAAAAAACTAAAATGGTTAAGTTATATTTCTAAGTTATCATTTACATGATAAATTGAGAGAAAAACATACCCATCTGAGATATGGCTAAGTTAGTTTCTCATCAATTAGGTAAAATATTTTTTTTTTCTTCCTTAAATATCCCTACACAATCACGATTTTTCTTTCCATTATTATTCTAAATGCATGTTAGAAAGAAAAAACAAATCAAAAATGCATATTTGGATAACAATTTTATTAAAAATAATAAATTTAGAGAGAAAATTTGATATAGTATTTCACGGATCAAAATGTAGAATTTATGAAAGAAGATATGATTGAAATAAAAATATTTTCTTATAATATAATCAATGTTTTATAAAGAGATATATATTATTATTTAATTAGTAAATAGTAACTATGAGAATTTATTTTTATTTTAAAAATAAAATTTATATATGATTAATGTATATATCAAAAGTATAACTAAAAATATATTTTGGTAAAAAAAATTAGCTTTAATCATAAAATGATAGTATATAATTAGTATGTAAAGTAGGCTTGGCATACAAAGGATATTACGGTAAAAATGAATAAATCTTAGCAACTTATTTAAAAAAATTATTTTATAAAAAAACATGGGTAACGAATACTATAGCTACATTTCAATGTATAAAATAACTTGAGTAAATTATTTTTTCCATCTAAAGTGTTATCTGGGTAATAGTCATTTGGAAAGATGTAGATCTTCAAGTAACATTGATACCCTTAAAGAACGAGCCCTTAGGGAGATGGGTAAGTTGGTTTCTCAAATTTAGAAATAAACGTAAGCTTATTTAGAAATCACTAAAATATATTTCTCAAATATTAGAAATCACTAAACATAAACTCATTTAGAAGGGGTTTCTACTAAGGCGAAAGTGGATCGGATGGTATCTATCCAAATCTACCTTTTTACCTTAATATATCTATACAAATTTAAGCATTCAACTAATATTTATATCCATAAACAAAGAACAAATATGTATTTGAATATAAATAATTATTTGCATATTTGAATATCCAATTTAGCTTGTAATCCTCTTTAATATTTCTAAGAAAATATGTAATCATATAAATATGGTATTTACTTAATTTACCTTCCAATTTGTGATGTCTTTGACTTCAGGAAAATAAAGTAACTACAATGACTTATATTAGTGTTTGTATTCATTTAAAATAAATATGGATATGAATTTTTGAATCCAACTGATATTAGTACTTGTATATTTGATAAATAAAAATTAATATAGATATGCGTACTATTATAATGGATCTAATCCATTTCAACTCTGGCATCTATTTTTATTACTTTAAAAAGATATGATATTAAACTTAACTCTTTGGTTTAGTGAACTATGCAATAGTGGACACTATTCGATCCAGTTATACCTCTTGATAGAAAGCTTTGTAAAATTCATTATCTTGCATGCAAAATTTTTTCGTTTTTTTCCTTTGAAACCAATTCTAATGGTAATAAAATTTTAGTTCCATAGTTTTAATAATTTCTATTAGAATTAAAATTCTAATTCTTATATTTGTAATCAAGCATGTTGCCTATTTAGAATCACCTGAAAATAAGGAATTCAATTAATTTTTTTGTTTTTAAGTAAATTTTTTTATTTGTAATGTTTTGAAGCCCAAGTAATTCAATTAAATTGAAACCTAAAATTCAAATGTCTATACAATTAAAATTTGCACCAAAATTGGCATGATCTGAAGAGCTACAATTCATTTCGTGGGATCCATTTATCAAGAGGCTACAATATCTCTTCTCAACACCTACTCGTTACAAAGCATTAAGCCGTACAAGAGCTAAAAAAAATATAACTATTTAGACAGATTATTATTTAATTTATTTTGATCTATTTTAAATAATAGAATTCAATTGAACTCTAATATTTCAATATTCATTTCAAATGTTTGGATTCTACCATAAATTCACTTCAATTTAATTCTATCAACAGAATTTGACTGGCTTTTATTATAAAATTGATTCTATACGGAATGCATGGAATTGAATTTCGATTCTTTTATTTGGATGGAAATGAAATTTATAAAATAGTTTTATCATATTATTTTTAACATAAGAAAATAATAATTTGAAAGATTAAAAAATTTGTAAGATAAGGAATTTAGGCTTCAAATCTAACGGAACAGTAAAGGTCATTTAAGAATTTATGAGAGATCGAGTGTAGCATCTGAAGAGCTTAAGATTAAAGTATTGTGATAAAAGGTTTTTGAAGTATATTATTTTGGTTTGAGGCTTTTTTTTTTTTTTTTGAAGAATATAAAAAATTTTAGTATGGATTGCTTGAGATTCCAATCCAGTTTTCTTGCAAATCTAGTTATTTTTGGTTCGATTTTTGCTTTAGTGATAAATTCTAAGGTTTTGAACCGATTCTATAGTTTTATTTTAATCCAAACACTGTAATGTTAAAACTACTTTGATAGAACTATAGTTTCTCCAAGCAAGCCCATTTTGCGTTTTATACAATAGGCCACTATTTTAAATTAATTATCCCGAATAAAACAAAATTAGAAATTTCCTGATAAATAATAGGTAAGGGCAAATTAAAAGCCCACGACCAATGGCCAGCTGGTGCCATGTGGAACCGCGTCAGCTGGTTACATTCGACCACGGATTTGTGTTCACCTCACCCTTCGATGCGCGCCACGTGTCTCAATCGCGGACCGACGTTTCTCTCCTCAACGCAGGTCCCAGGGGGCCCTTGCTTACGAGGTCTTACCTCCTCTGTCCTTACCATAACCCCCGCTCTCTACTCACTCTCTCTCCCCCTCTCGCCGACTCCTTGTCTCTGCTCCTGCCCAAGAATCGTCTCCAACGTCGGACTCAACGATTTCTTCTTCTTCTTCTTTTTTTTTTTTTGATTTTTTTAAAGGCAAGGATCAGATCCTTTTTCTCTCAATTGGTGCATCTAAGTTTTCTCTTATTTCTCGATGAAATTTCTAGGCGAGAAGGGCGATCATCGGTGGAGCTTCCAGGAATCCAAGCCGTCGGAGAGCTAGGGCTTCCGCAGCTCTTCCTGGATCGATCGTTCGTTGTTTTTAGGGTTTCTCTTTTGATCTTTTGACGCCGTTTCGATCCATGCACTAGGTTTCAAGAAATAAAACGGAAGCGGCGGCGGAGAGCATGGACGTCTCGCCGAAAACACTTTTACCGGGGCCTCTGAGGCTGACGAGTCGGCCGTCGCGGAGCACGGCGACGATGGCGTTCATGACGGAGGTGTTCGACCACGAGGTGGTGCCGCCGTCGCTCGCGGGGATCGTCCCCATCCTCCGCGTCGCCGCCGAGATCGAGCACGAGCGTCCCCGCGTCGCCTATCTCTGTGGGTACCCTTTCCCAGAGCTTCGCCTTTCGCTTGCTGGATTATTGGCTTCGTCGTTTCCGAAATCTGGTCTCATCTTCTTTCTTTCTTTCCTTTTTCTGGGGTTTCTCTTCGTCTTCTTTGGTGCATGCAGGTCGTCACTATGCGTTTGAGAAGGCCGACAGGCTCGATCCGAACTCGAGCGGACGTGGAGTTCGACAGTTCAAGACCAATCTCCTCAAAAGACTAGAGCGGGTGAGATCATCGTCTCCTCTTTCTCCCTCTTAGGGCATCTATTTTCTGGAACTTCTAAAACGAAGTTCCTGATTCAGGGAATGGCGGCCAATTATTCTCTATTAATTGTCGGTTTCATTCCCGTTCTTTTAATAATAATAATCACACTTATCCTCCTCCCGTCTCCCCCCCCCCCCCTCTCTCTCTCTCTCTCTCTCTCACTCATTTGTCCAAATACATTCGAGTCCAGTCCAGACGTGGAGTGCATGCATGATAGACTTCTTTTTCCCATCGGACAGGCGTTTTCCGGATGTCCGCATTGCGACATTTTTGTGCGGACATTAAAATTTGCCATCCTCTGGTCTCTTGGTATTTCTCGTCTGCCCATAAATGTGCCAGTTCGTGTGAATTAATGAACGTGATGGCCTACCATGGTAAGTGGATGGTGGATCCATCTTCCGCATAGAAATTTATATCCACGCGTTTGATTTGATTTTCTCGAGCCTTGAACGTCCCATGGCCGAGAGGATCTTTGTGGGGCCGGACTGGGGCCACGATGAAACATGAGGTGGGTTTGCTGCCGGGCAGGTGGTTTGGGCTTTTTGGTCATTTCGCAAACCCCAAAGGTTCTATTCTGACGTTCTGGTTCTCGCGGTGGGATCCGATCACCACCTTTAGCTGCCGGCCCTTATCAAGGGGTGTCCAGCGGCTTGCACTCGGGGCACCGATATCTGAGGGCCGGTGCCTGTCGGCGGGGTGACAAGGTTCCGATATCCTTCGTCCTCTCTCCTCTTCTTCTTCTTTTCGCCGAAATTTAAATTATTTCTTCTTTGTAACTCATCATCGTCGATGTTATTGGAGAGTTAGAGGGGATGGGAAGGAAGGATTTTTTAAGGAAGGTAAAAGTATGGGTGAAATCTTTGGTTGTTTGGAAGCCTCACGAAATACTGGAAGAACGAAGGGTTTTGTATCTCAACTTGCCTGGTAAAATGAAGGAAAGAAAAGTAAATTCTCCAATGAACCTCCGACTTATGGGTTACAAATTATTGACGTTGAAGGATTTGGAAGGATATTTGGAACCTTATTAAATTTTTTTTATTTTTCACTTAAAATACTTTCGAACAGAAGTATTTCGATACCTTCTTTTACTTTTCGCTCCTTTTCCCTCAAAACGTTTCTATCAAGGAGGCCATAAGTGAAGTTGGTTTAAGAAAATTAGGATTTGATTTTTTTTTTTTTTTTTTTAACTGTTCTGTATTTAAAGGAGTCTCGTTTGAATGAGAATTTTCCGATTGAAAGGAGCTGATATTTTATCACAATCTCGGGAACTCTGGTCTCTGATGTGCTACCCAATTTTTAGGCCTTGTTGATTCTAGAGTATGAAGTTTCGGCATGAGGTATACTTGAGGTGAATTTGTTCATGTATATAGAGGGTTCTTTGATCTCATTCTGATGCTTAATAAACATCTTATTTTGGTTATCAATGTGGTGATGCTTGCTATAAGAATTCGCATTAGATAGACTCAGTAAATATGAAAAATAGGGATAAATGTAGCTGTGATATGCAACGTGAACTTTCTACAACCAGTAGTTGCGGCAATCGTACTAGTAATCAGAACAAATACCTTGAATTTTGATGCATTAACCTAATCTGAATTCTTATTATAGGAAAACTCGCCAAGTCTTGCTAAAAGGATAAAAAGAACAGATGCCAGAGAGATTGAGAGCTTTTATCAGCAATATTATGAACATTATGTCAGAGCTCTGGACAGAGGTGAACCAGGAGATAGGTAAGTGTAGATGACCATGCTGACACTCCTAATGATGCTTGGGCTGTCTTTATTTTGATGAGATGTTTTATTGTGTCATCATTTCTTTTTTATAGAGCTCACCTTGGGAAAGTTTACCAGACTGCTGGGGTGCTCTTTGAAGTGCTCTGTGCAGTCAATAAGAATGAAAAAGTCGAACAAGTTGCACCAGAGGTTAGTTCTCTGATTGCCAGTGTTGGTCACAAAGAGTGCTTGTTGGTAGTATCATTTGAATGCTCGAACTTGTCTCTATATTGCTTTGCTATATGTATCAGGCATAGTAAGTGATGATGGAAAAATTTAAACCTTACCTTATTGTGCGCTGTGGTTTTAATTATTTCTGTTGATTTCTGGAAATTCTGCAAAATATACTTCTTTCTGGTTGAGCAGATTATTGCTTCTGCAAAAGATGTTGAAGAAAAGAAGGAGATCTATGTGCCATATAACATTCTTCCCCTTGATGCTGCTGGTGCTTCACAACCCATCATGCAATTTGAGGAGGTATTGCACATTAGAAATAATCTGCCTCTTGCAGACTATGTAGCAACACCCTTGCTTGGCACACTATTTTTTATGTCCTTAAGCCGTTTTTATGTTAGCTTCTCTTTTTCCGAGCAATAAATGATCTTGATTTTTAACAGATCAAAGCAGCTGTGGCTGCTCTAAGGAATACAAGAGGTTTAAGCTGGCCTTCTTCATTTGAGCAGCAAAGGCAGAAACCAGGAGACTTGGATCTTCTTGATTGGTTGAGGGCGATGTTTGGGTTTCAGGTATTTTGTGGATTAATTGTTTCTTGAAAAAGTTTTTTGTTTTTCTTATTTGCTCTAAAACATTCTCCCTCTTTTTTGTTTTCATCAGAGAGATAATGTTAGGAACCAAAGGGAGAATTTAATCTTACTGCTTGCTAATGTTCATATAAGACTGGTGCCCAAGCCTGAACCTCTTAACCAAGTAGGTGATCTTCTTTCCTCTTAAAATTATATTATTTACTTGACCCTATGTCTGCTGAGATACATGGATTGTGATGCTTATAGAATCTGAAAAAAAAGAAAGTCCCTTTCTTTCATATAAACCAAGGTTTACGGAATTGCGAACCGGTGCCGAACCAATATTAGACCAATAACCGAACCAACGGCATACTGCTGGTTTGGTTGCAAATTTTTTTCATATTTTTTTTCTATTTTGTTTCCTTTTTAATGTGGTATACGAGGCTTAAAGCCTCTCATGAGCTCATATCTTCTCTCCTCTCTTTTATTTTCATTCAAAATCATTTAAATAAATGCCATTTTTTCTTCTTTTTATATTTACTTAAGATTTTTCATATAAATAAAGGAATATGCTCATTTGAATTCAACAAAGATATCGAAAAAATTAATTTTCTTAAAAAATAAAAAGTCAACTCTTCTTCTGAAGAATAAATTTGGAGAATATCAGGAAATAGTGTTTAGTAAGCATCAAGTTAGAGTACTTTTACTATAGATAACAATCTCAGAAATCAATTTAACTCTAAAATAATGAGAAAATATGACACCGAAAAAAATTATCTTAAAAATATAATTTGTAAGGCTTTGGTCAATGCTTTGTGAAACTTATAAGATTTTCATACTTAGAAAGATCACGGTGGCAGTGAATCCCATGCTAACTTATGTCGACTTGATTTACAGCTTATCAAAATAATAAAATTAAACTTGTCATAAATTCTAAAGGTTAAAATATATTTCTTAGAGTCCATACTAATAACATGTCATTAGATTGGAAGTCCCCATTAAGAAAAACATCCTAAGCTCTAGTCTAGCAGCATGCCATTGTTTGAATCCTAAGAAATATGTCTTAGCTTTATAATTTTATATCAAGTTTAATTTTATTATTTTGATGAGCTATCGATAAAATTAGTATAGATTAATGTCAGGTTCATTGTTACTATGATCCTAAGTCTAGAAATCCTGTAAGTTTGACCAAACAATGAGTAAATCCTTACAAATTATATTTTAAAATAATTTTTTCTTGGTATCTTATTTTCTTATTACTTATAAGTTAAATTGATTTTTTAGGATTTTTATTCGGAGTGAAAGTATTCTAACTTCATATTTACTAAAGCTCTATTTCTTGAAATTCTTCAAATTTGTTCTTGAAATCCTAACTTTTTATTTATAAGAAATTTGATTTTTTTGATATTTTTATTAAATTCAAATGGGAAGTATTCCCTTATTTACATAAGAAATCTTAATTAAATGGAAAGAAAAGAAAGAATGACAACTATTTTAAATGGAAATAAGAGAGAGGATGTGAGCCTTTGGGCCTCGTATATCATATAAAAAAGAAAAAAAAATATGAAAAATAAAAAAATTACAAAAGGGCTGAATTGGGTGCTATATCGAACCGGAAGGGCAAATCAAACTGAAACCGGACCGGTTCGATTTGGCAATCCTTAATGTAAACTAATATTTTGATAACTCTTTTCAACATTCACTGCAATCTATAGTTGCTTTGTTGGTAACTTATTTCAATGCTGCCGTGTTTCATTAAATATCCTCCATGTCAACTATCCTAGTTACGAGTCAGATAATTATCTCTTGATTTCTTTGCACTTCAAGATCATCTAATTTATCCTGCAGATAATTCTGGGGGAGAATTGAATTATTTAATTAAAAACTCTGCATTACCATGTCAAAATGGGTATGCTGCGACTGACCTTGCCTCATGGTTGAGTGCAATGTTCGGACTGAGTTATGGGCCAACACTAGATAAGCAGTTTCCTGTGAGATCTCATACCATAAACTCATAATTTGGGAGGTGCCTTGGCCTAAAGTTCTTTAATAAGAAAATCTGTAGTTTGTTCCAGAATATGAATATGTGAAGTTAAATTAATGGCTATATGACGGACTAAGTAACTTCAAGGCTTCTTCTGCATCAGCCTATTTTTATGTCTTGCTGATTCTTCCTAGCTATATTTTAAATCATAAGGAATCCAGCATATATGATTAACATTGTAGTAAAAGGAGAGAAACCTGAATTTGACTCACTTTATTTTTGTACAAGTTTCAGTTTCGAAAACCCAATGTTTTAATTCACAATGGCGCTTCCCTTATTCTTGCTTGCAGCAGAAACTTCATGGTGGAATGATGAGTTTGAGGAGGCATTCAATGTCAGAAAGGTTATGTGCCAGAAAAGTTGGTCAATATACCTAGCAGCAATTATGTTGATTGCATCAAATGCCTAGGTGACCAGGACATAGCCTGCAGATTAATAACTTGTAATCTGTTAGATGACTATATAATCACCTGTGTGACTGGCATAGTTATTACAAGTCATTTATTTGGCTTCTACTGCACTTATTGGGTATGATAATTAGTTGTGTTGATGGATTATTAAACAAAGGTATTAGGCAGACCTTGCCAAGATATTCCTACATAATTGAACCTTTGCAATTGTATGGATGGTCACTTGTGATTACTGGCTTCATAAAGCAACTGAAGACTAGAGGAATAGCACACTTTAGAAGGTACTCATATTCCAATGGTAGAAAAATCAAGCTGGTAATGAAAAAGTGCTTGCCATGTTTTGATCTTTTAGCATTAATTGAATGAGTGCTTTATGTAATGTGGCAAGTTAACAGAGAAAAAAAGAAGCAAAAAATTTGGATCAAAATTTTCTTTAAAAAAATGGATCACAGAATTCAGAGAAAGCATGAGAATGATGGGATTCATTTGAAGCTGATGTATGTAGGGCTTGGGAGGAGTCTTCTAGGATTTTTTTTAATAAGATCCATATTAAAGCTGCAGATGTTCTGATTGTCAGGTTGGAAGAAGTAGAGGATACAGAGATTTGTCATTACCATTCTAAAACCTTGAGGTGAAGCCATGCTAGAAGGAAAAAAAGGGCTTTCTGCACCTTCTGAAACAATATCACATTCATTATAATGACAAAAATAATCATAATGCTTAAGTGATGGTGATCCTCTCTCTCACCTGACCTTGGCCAACATCTTACTAATTTGAACTGTGCAACTGTTGACAGTAGAGATATAGGTATTATTTATTTATTTATTTGGAGAAAGAGAGGGAAACTCGCCTGCACTATGATTACCCAAAGTCCATATTTTCAGAGATGCGCTATCCAAGAATTGAACCTAGAATCTCTGGTTGCTAAGTAGATGGGTATAATCACCATGTCAAGCTACAGTTCAAAAAAGTACAAACATGGTCGAGGGCAATATTGCATTTCACTTGTGTTCAACTTGATTTTATTGGCTTGACCATGAACTAATGACTTGATTTTCATATCTTGAGAGACATCTAAATAGGTTTAGTTTGCCATTAAAGTTTAGCTAGAGAGAAAGATTTTAGATGGTTTTAAGGAATTCTCTACGTTATTAATGTTATGCAATATAATTTTAATTAACCTATTATGTTGGTAAAAGTGGCAAACTAACCTAAAAAGTATTGGTTATTTGATACTTAGGAAATTTACTAAGTAGATTTTTTTTTTTTTGGCCTAGGCTAGCAAATTTCTCATCTTTGTTGCTAGAGCTATATCTTATCTTTATTCATGTTTACTTCTAGGCATTTAATTCAAATTTTTTAAGCTTATGTCTGGTAGATTTACAGCATTGGTTTATGCAAATTTAGGCTTTTAGTATTTTAAATTAAGGTCTTAAATCTCATGGAATGAGACCGACTTGATTTTTTTGCGAAAGGGGACACACCGCCGTCCTCCCTATATCGGGAGATGTCTTGAGATTATCTCAGGATGTGTCGATTGGATATTGGGATGATGGTGGGACAGTCTTGTCCCTATACTTACGATGATAAACCATCTTGGCATCTCACGAGATGTCTTGTTGAGATAAGAAACCATAAACAACAACATCAAAGCCTTAGTTAGGATTGATTACATGAATCCTTTTTCTCTATTATGCTTAGTTTAAAGTCATATTTTTTTCTTTTTGTAAAATACTAAGATTTTAAATTTTTCTTTACCACTTCCTCTCATATAAGTTTTAGTCTATCTCTATCTCTTCTTCCTTCTATATATAATAAACCATTCTTTTACACCAATGCATCCTTAGGTTTGTGTTACAAATGTCTAAACTATTTAAGTCATTCTTTCCTCAATTTGTCCTCATAGGTACCACCTCCACATTTTTACGAATATCTTCATTTCCTATTCTCTTATATTACCACACATTTATCTCAATATTCTCATTTTAGCCATATTCATCTTGTATAAATATAATTTTCTAACTACCCAATATTTTATACCATAAAAGCATAGCTAGTCTTATGACTGTCTTATATAGGTATTCTACGATTATATAATGTTTAGTTGTATTTCTTCATTTCATCCAACCTTCTTTAATTTTATAGACGACATAATCTTCAATCTCTCTTTATGAATAATGTAATTCTAAATATTAAAAATAAATTTTTAGAAACTTCATGATTCTTAATTTTTACTCTATATCATCTTTATATCTAATTGTATTAAAATTGCATATCATATAATAATGACCAAACTAGATAGTTCGGAGCGGATTATTACGAATCGGCTTGAAATTGGTACGATTCGTTACCGAAACCAAACCACCCTGTACTGTCCTGGACCACTCTAAACTACCCTGTATCAACTCTGAACCATACCAAACTAACACGTATTGTGTCAAACCACCTGGTTTGGCATAGTACAAGGTAGTTCAAGGGGGTTGAAGCCTTCTAGTTCACTTGATTGATACATTATCAATTCGGTATAATATGTCTCATACTAAGCCATACTAGTTCGGTATAGAAATGAGAACAGTTTCTGATATGGCTAACCTTGATTTTATGTATTCTATCTTTATCCTACTTAACCTAAAACTTTTAAATTGTAATACATTTCTTTATAATTCTATTTTATAATTCCATCTATTAGAATTATATCATCTGCAAATAATATGCACCATAAAATATCATCCTAAATATATCTATTAAGCTCATTCATAACTAATGCAAAAAGATAAGGATTAAGAATAGATCCTTGATGTAAACCTACTATACTTAGAAATTTACTTATATTGTTGCCAGTAGTTCTTATATTAGTAACCATTCCGTTATGCATATCTTTTATTATATTAATATGTTTAACAAATACTTTTTTTTTCTAACATCCATTATAAAATTTTTTTAGAAACTCTATCACATGCTTTCTTTAAATCAATAAAAATCAAATAAAGATTTTGTTTCTTTTATTTATATTTCTTTATTAACCTTTTAAGGAGAAATAGCTTTTATAGTAGATTTTTTTAGCATAAGATTAAATTGCTCTGTTGATATTTTTATATTATATCTCAATTTATGCTCAATTACTCTTTTACCAAGTTTCATAGTATGACTAATGAATTTAATATCATGATAGTTAGAGCAGTTATGAATATCTTCTTTATTCTTATAAATTGGTACTATAGTGCTTTTACTCTATTCATGAGGCATCTTCCTCCATTCATCTTCTTAATTATTCTTCTAGTCATTATATTTATTAGTTCAATTATTTTTTCTATTAATGATCCTATATTCTAAATTATTAAACATATTTTCACAAGTTGTTAAGATATCAAAACCATGTGTACTGGTGCATATTAGTTGTACTCTCCATGTCGTGCATTGTAATACATATCGATAATATTGTACTAGCACATGCTAGTATTATTTTTTTATTTTTTTGAATGTCAGTTTTGCTATTCATCCTTGATATTAGTATTATATCATTCCGATGGAAAAATGTTGTGGAGTTTGTACCAATATCTAAAACACTGCTATACTCTAAACTTAATACAATTTCAATTTTCGTCTTCTTAGAATCTTATGTTCGTAAACATGAAGCCATATCTTAACAAGAGTCTTAAAAATATTTATTTATTTGTTTTATTTGTACACATTCTTGTAACATTGAAGTAAACTATTTAAATATTTTATTGTTTATGGCTATAATATAAATTTCATCTTCCTTTTGAAACACAACTCTGATGTGCACGAAGCTCTTCATCTTCTTAACACTTCGGCATCTGCCAAACTCTACCTTCTAATGCAGCTAGATGATAGAGCTGTGAATGCAGTCATGAATAAGCTATTTAAAAACTACAAAAAATGGTGCAAGTTTTTGGGGGCATAAAGCACAGTTTAAGGTAAAATCTGGTGGATCCTCATGTACTGTTGTGACGTACTTCAGGTCTTTGGTTGATTTTTATTTTATGACTAAATTATTGCTTCAGGCTCTGTCAAGGTAAACAAGAAGCACAACAGAGAAAGATCCTATACATGGGTCTGCATCTTCTAATCTGGGGTGAAGCTGCTAATGTTCGCTTTATGCCAGAATGTCTATGTTACATTTTCCATAATGTAAGATGTTGCGATGCTTTTAGTTTGCATCTACACACACTCGTCCCACATAAGGATCTATCTGTTTAGCCCTTATTGGAAGCTTCAAAATTCTTACAGATGGCATTTGAACTTCATGGTCTCTTGGCCGGAAATGTCAGCATTGTCACAGGAGAAAATATCAGACCTTCATATGGTGGGGATGATGAGGCATTTTTGAAAAGGATCATTACCCCAATTTATCATGTGATTGAAAAGGTACTTATTTAAAGAAAGCAAGCAGTTGCAATGGGATACTATTAACGATTTAATTGAAATAGTTATTATATTGAATTCCCAGGAAGCCAAGAAAAGCAGAAATGGGAAAGCGCCCCATTCGGTTTGGTGCAACTATGATGATCTAAATGAATACTTCTGGTTCATTAGTAGTCTGACTTATCACCAAATTAAATTTCCTAACAGAATAACTTCATGCTTATGCTGATTTTTTTCTGTTTGTTGTTCAGGTCTGGTAATTGTTTTTCTTTGGGTTGGCCCATGAAGCATGATGGTGACTTTTTTAAACCTAGACATGAATCAAGGTCCATAGTGCAGGTATCGTATGAACTGTTCTTAACTGGTAATCATTATCTCCATATATGTTTACATATATATAGTTATCCTGCTATAACTGACATACAGAGAGGACAACAGTTTCAGAAAAAATCTGATAAAAGAAATGGAAAAACAAATTTTGTTGAGACCAGAACATTTTGGCACATCTTTCGAAGTTTTGATCGTTTATGGACCTTCTATATACTAGCGCTTCAGGTAGTGTTTAGATTACATAATGATATTTAACATTTTTGTCTTTAGCATATGGTCTAACATTCAAAATGTTTCCAGGCTATGGTTACTATTGCCTGGAGTGATTCTAAACTTTTTCAAGAAAGTACCTTATACTCTATATCTAGTGTGTTTATCACAGCAGCATTTTTACGCCTTCTCCAGTGTATGAGCTCTTTGCCTCACTACTGGTCTTGTATTATCTGGTGCATATGCATTTTTTTGTGCTTTTTATTGCTAGCAACTATTGTAATATTCGACAATATTGTGCTATTAACTGTAATTACCTGGTCGCTTCCTACATTTAACTTGGATCATTGCACCTGCCCTAGTTTTGCTTTTGTCTGCACTTACATCAAAATGTGGATACCTGTGCTGTCTTGCACCATGATGCTCTCATAATCTAAGTAACTTAATGGACAAATTACTATTGCACTATTACAAAAGAATAACCTATCTTAGTATTTTCTTTCTCTAGACATGATATAAGGTTAATCTCCTGGATATTTTTCATGAGATAGCATAGGGCATAGAACGGAAGAAACCTTGTATTAAAGTTCTGGTTGTGGTTGTGTTTATTTTCCAACTTAATTATCAATTTGTGAGCTTGTCATGTTAATGTTGAGTGATTTATATTCTTAGTTTAGATGAGCGAAACAGTTCGGACAAGTAGCTGGAAAATAACAATTGCTATTGTCATTAATTGCTGAACTTGCATAGCTATTGGCATTAATTGATGAACTTGCACAAAATTTTCCTGATATTGTTTGGCTTATCAGTTATGGTTATATACATTGTTGCATTAGGCATGCACAATAATGCAGACCATAAACCATCAAGTATATGCATGCAATAGATGAAAACACAATGGCTGCTTTGCAAATAAAAAAAAAAAAAAAAAAAAAAAAAAAAAGAGGACAGCACCAGTTTTGTTTGCACATCCTTGCAATCCCAACATGGAATATATGCTTAAGTTTTTCTTTGTAATTGAAACTACAATTTCTGTGTCATGTAAGATTCCACTATGGAATAATGTAAGACAAACTTTAAGCTTTGATTTCCGTTTTTTGAGCCAAAAGGCTCAAGAAGACTCGGCAGTAAGAGTTTGCAAAAGAGGGAAGGAAAAAAATAAAGAGGAGTTTTTTAAAAAAAAAAAAAATCTGAGAAAGGATGTGCAAAATACTTTACTTCAATACATAACTGCTAACTAGCAGAGAACTCTACCTGAAGGCTTTGAAAACCTTTTTTTCAACAATAAAATATCAACTTTCTATCTCCATGACCACATTGAGCTCTTGTAGAGCTTATAAGAAAAAAGTACAAATATCCTGATGAATTTAGACCATTGATTGGAAACTCTCTCTCTCTCTCTCTCTCGAAATGTCACCCGAGCTTCTTATCATATGTAAACAAGCTTATGTTACCAGAATTATTTTAGGTAAATTTTTTTTCTTGGAGTCCTACCTGAGTAGGATTTGTTGTAGAGATCTGACTTATATTGGATTTTGGATGTTGTAGGGTCGTTAGGATTTTGATCAAATAAGTTTTAGAAGTCTTGCAGTATTGGATTCATGAGAATTTTGAGATTGTTATGTAGGAAAGTTTTGTTAATCAATTATTTTTTGATTTTGGATCTTTTGTAGAATTCAAGTTAGACTACAATTAAGTAAAAGGGTGACTATTTTGATTACCGTGAAGATTGCTTTTTTTGACTGCACAATGATCATTCAAATGCTTGGATTGGTTGTTACTTTTTTCATCTACATCACTTTTTCTTCATCTTTATTTTTTCTTCTCTCTTTTCTCTCTCATTCCCATTCCATTTCTATTTTCCTTCAATTTCTAGTAGTTAACCTTCTACTGCTTATGTAATGGATTGTGACAGACTGTGGAGGCTGTATCTTGGAATTCATCCTTATTTTAATCATATTACGAATTCAAAGCACGAAATCAACTTTAATTTCTGCACCACAGCACCTCGCTGTTACCTGAAGCTCCATTTTGATTTGAAATCAGTCCCTCTTTAACAGCAATGAAATTATTAATAGTCTTCCTAATACCAATTCCCATTTGCTAAACCTTATGGCAAATCTAGAAAGCTAAGCTATTTCCTTTCATCCCCAAAATTGGCTTTCTTCTGTCCTCCTGCTGACATTGGGCTATCAGTGGTTACTTTGATTTGAATCCAAGGATATCCTAGCCCTTAGTGTTGCAATGATCATACATATAGACCTCCTGTCGGTACTGTGTTATTGGAGAAGAGAAAAAGAAGATAGAGATGTAGGAAGATGGAAGAAAAGAGGGTAATGTGGAATCTTGAATATAATGGAGTGCTAATGGAGAGCTTTACCCAAAACTTGCAAAGATTATTTTGATTCAATAACAAAACATCATCTCTCTATCTCTTGAACCGTATTATAACTTCTCAGATATAGAGGTTACAATGAGAGAAAGGCAGAAATTTATAATGAACTCCAACCATTGAGTTGAAATCCATCTACTCCTACTAGACTAAAAAATAACGTAAAAATATTCTCGCACCAAATACATGCTTGAAAGAGGTTCCTTGATTAGTAGGAGCCACAATAACCTGACAAAGCTTTCTATTGCCTAGAGCTTAACTTTCCACATATTGATTCTATCCAACAATAATCCTGCTGGTGAAATATGGATTCTATTTTGCAAAACCTCTTCATTTTTACGAACATCTCTTGTTAGAATGTAATTCAGATGATTCTTGATGTGTGGGAAGGTTATGTAGACGACCTTTGAATGATTTTGATACTGAGCTTAGAGTTGGCATGGGTTTCATTTGGCAAAGCATTATTTTAACTGCCCACCAACATTGCTTGTTGTGGGTGGATTTCAACTGCAAGCCTTGCTTCTGAACCTAGCTTTCTCTCACATTATTTTGCATAGCAGACTTCTGATGAAGTGATATAGAGAAGTGTTGGTGGAAAGGATAATCCAACACTATCAATAGTTCAATATACTTTTTTGTAGAGGCATTAAGAAGTACAATGATTTGGTTTCTGTGAGGTTTGTGTTGTACTATTTACTTGTTGCTGGAAAAGGTGAAGCTTTGCAACTTGCTTTCAATGCAAGAAAGTGATTCCCTTAATCACATCTTGTAGAGAACCAAATCTTGTGTTTTCTCATTATTTAAACGGTAGACATAAAGGTTTTTCAGAAAAACTTGTAATTGACAGCAAGTTAATGTAAACGTTATCTTGGTTAGATACTAACAACATCTGTTGGACATGATCAGATGCAACAATGGTGATAAATCAACAATCAGCATATGCTGACAAAATGTTGGCTGACTAATTTGTTTTGTTAATTTAACAAGTTTGTTCAGTAACTGCTAGTCATATCTGGAGTGGCAAATAATTTATTTTGTTTCAAGTTCAAACAACTCCATGATCTATTAATTTACGTTTCAATTACATCCTAATCTCCACATGCTCAAATTAGAGAAACTGAGGACCTTAGCTCTGTCTTCGACTTCCAAGTGTTATCCATATATATTTGGTTAGCCTCAAAAATCAAGAAATTTTCCATAGAATTTGATGGTGTTTGCAATTGACCACAATCTGATGTCAGTCCTTTAAATTAGTGCTCAATTTCTGGTCAAGGTATTCTTGGAATAGAGAGGGCTTGCCATCCTAGACCATTGTGTGGGTAGGGAGATCAATGTTGTTTGCTACGTAATGAAGCTTGTTATATTGAGGAGCAACTTGCCAGATTATCTAGAAATAAGGAAGTAGTTGATCTATAGTACTGAATTGTTTCTAAGGCATGGAACAATAAAAATATTTTGCATTGCTGGGAATTTATTTTCCTGAATGGATCATCTGAACATAGCTAATCTGGATTGTCGAGATAGTTCATGCAAATTATCTAGTGTTTAAATAGCATGTGATGAAACAATTCATGCAACTTGTCTACTCATCAAACTCTATGTAGCGAGACAATTCGTGCAACCTATCTAGTTGTCAAACACTGTGTGTTTTTAACTTCTAACTTGAATTCAGTTTTGATTCAACTGCTAAGTTGGACTCCATTTGGTTTCCTGTATATATTTCTAATAAATATTGCAGGAGATTTTCTCTTCCTGAAACCAAAACCAGCCTCTATTTTTTTTTTGCATGCTTGACATAATTGCATGTAAAATTCTATGTTGCTATAAAGGTTAGTGTTCTGATGCAGAATGCTCTGGAAGACTCCAGAACCTTTTTATATGAATTACTTTGCTCTTTATATTAGTAATCCTTAGTTTGTAGCATTGTAATATCTCACTACTTGGATTAAATTTTTCTTGTCCTATGTTGTTGGTAGGTGTTTTGGACCTTGTTTTGAACTTTCCGGGCTACCGTAGATGTAAATTCACTAATATGCTGAGAAATGTTATCAAGATGCTATTTAGTCTTGCATGGGCCATAGTCCTTCCTCTTTTCTACATTCGATCCTGGCCACAAATCAGTACTCAGTTGAAAGATTTGGCAAAGTGGCTTCCTGAAGTGAAAGGCATACGGCCTTTATATGTCATGGCTATCATTCTATACATGCTTCCAAATTTACTAGCAGGGCTATTGTTTATATTTCCAATGCTTCGAAGATGGATAGAAAATTCAGATTGGCATATCATCAGGTTTCTTCTATGGTGGTCTCAGGTACCTTCTCTTGTCATCTAAAAATCCTGTTTTTATTAATTTCTTATTTTAATTGAAAATCATAATAACAACTAATCAATGAAAGAAGTTCTGCTTGGTTCATCTAGACTAGGTCATCGAAAGATTATATGGAAACAACATGCATTCAGTTAAGGATTAAGAAGATGACTATGTCAGTAATTGGCACATTGATGTTTTATATCAGTGTTGAATTGGTTTCATTTTTGACTTCGCTTCTCCAATAAAGAATAACTTTCTATTGTGAATGAATGAATTTTAAAAATTACTATAGTAATCCACATATATATTATGTATTATGTCAAGATACAAGAATGGTCTAAATAGGTTAAAGTTAAACTCATATTTATATCTAACAATTATTTTTCTTTTTAAGTCAATATTCATCATTCTTTTTATTAATGCTGTAGTTTGTATCTTGTCTCCAATATTCCTATTTCATCATTCTGTTACCCTCTTGATCAAACACCCTCTTTGTACCAAAATCCTAGCAATCCTCTGAATAACATCCCTTTATTACAGATGAACAGATAATTTTGAGTTGGTTCCTTGTGGCTTGTATGCCCTATAGGCAACAATTTTGAGTTGGTTCCTTGTGGCTTGTATGCCCTATAGGCAACAAAATGTACTTGATTGTAACCTTGTCTATTCTTGGTTTAGATTCCAGACATCTTAGGCTTGCTCTGTATTGTTTCCACCTCTTGTAGACTTGTTTTTCAAATGTTCACCCATCTATTTGAGAATGATTAATGGTTGTACTTAAGGGTTAAGGCAATTCATACTGTGTTCTTGCAGGCTAGTAATTGCCACAATATGCATATTGAGTCATATGTGCTTACGTTTGGCATACATAAACTTAGAAATATATGCGAGTTTGTAAAATGATTCACAATTGCAGGACTATATATATATATATATATAGATTTTTTGTGCACAACCACTTCCTCTATAGGAAGGTTTAAAGTATCGAGGTATGGGGTTGTACCAGCCAATGTGGGATATTGTATGTGATATATCGAGGATTTTGTTGATAAAGGGTATCGATGGATAGACGTGAATGTGGTTGCTACAGTACTCTCAGGTTATTTTTGGATTTGAGAAAATTTTTAGGAGTAAGATTGGATTTCAACATAAAGGAAGAAAGATCCTATGTCCATGCTCAACACAAAGATCAACATTCAATCCTTCTTTGACAAAATCTTCGTATGGTTATTTTTTCAATTACTCATAGATTTCCTCCCAGATCACTGAAGAAATGAAGTCAAAAGGGAAGGAGTGAGAAAATTTAACTAGCTAGAATGATTTTGCAGCCATCAAAAATTAAAAACTAAGCTTTGATTTTGCTAACTGATCTCTGTTGGTAGTCATCCGTTCTCCCTTCATCCCCACTTTCAAGAGTATTTATAAAGAGGGATGTAGGTCTGCTATACCGATCTGTATCGACTATCTTGGTAAGGTACTAGTACGTATCAAGTTTCGATTTGGTACGAACCGAATCGATCCAAACTGATTTTGGTTTTAATCATCTCGAGGTACCCACTTGGTTGAAAACCAATTTGGCCTCAGTTTGGGGCAAATGGTCCTCAACTTGCTTGAACTGCCCAATCTGTGGTCAGGTTTTTGCGGTTCAGGTGTGGTTTGGCTGGTACTCTCCTGAGTTGATGCGTCCTTGTATCACCAAGTGTTTAGTACAGTACTTATCATTGGGTACATATTGTATAGACCTATTTTCAACCTTTCTTATTTGTTAGATAGCATATTATATAATTGTTATCTCAGAACATGATAAGGCCCCAAGTAAGCTTTCTACTAGCTATATGATATTGCATTGTTATACTGTTAGAGAGGAAGAAACCCAATAAATATTCTATTGCAGCTGATATAATGTTAACTTGCAGTCAGCAAATATGTAAAAGAACTTTATATGGAGTTTAGCTATAGTCATATGCAAAAAAGCATATTTTTCTTATATAAATATACATGTCTACAGCATGAACGTGCACAACTATAATATAAGTCATCTTTGAAACTCTCATATGCAACCAAACTTCCCTTTGCCTCTATTATTGAGATAGATAAGAAAAGGACAAAACATGCTTTTCTTGCTTTGAATAGAATAAAAAATTAAGAGGTGGAGAATAAACTTTCTGGGAGAAATTTAGAGAATAAGTTATTGCCTGTTGTGATGATGCATATTAAATTTGATGATTGCCATCATTGGAAGAACTTATTTAGTCTGTTCAATAATATCCTCTCCTCTTTAGGTGTTTTAAAAAAGTTCATGGTTTGGTTTTTATAAAAGACAAGATGAAACAAAAGAATAAGAAAAGCAAAATGGTGACTATTGTGCACACTCAACTCAAATTCTCATTTGGAGCAATTAAGATGACCTTAAAATCTGCCTTTGTTGCGTGCATTATATGCCCTTGATGTCATGATTTTTTTTCTTCATGCATTTTCTCTACATGATTTCCATTTATTTTATCCTTCACTTTTAGATTTCTCGATATCATTTTCTAAATGCATTGATGCACTAATAATTTGCAGCCACGAATTTATGTTGGACGGGCCATGCATGAAAGTCAATTTGCCCTATTCAGGTGAGTTTGTGTAGGAAATTAAATTCCTAATGCCATTATGAGTTTTTAATTTATTTTCAGTACTGCTATTGGTGCCCTTTCTTTTTAGGTATACTTTGTTCTGGGTGCTGCTGTTGGTTTCCAAATTTGCATTCAGTTATTTTATTCAGGTAATTTTTCCTACTTTTGAGTATATTCTCCGTTACAGATCATTATATCATGCAGTTCTAAGTTCACTGGTCAATTTTTTCTTACTACATGTGTTTTCTTGCAGATAAAACCTCTCATCAAGCCAACAAAATATATACTTAATTTTCATACGGTTCGGTATGCATGGCATGAATTTTTCCCTGAAGGTATTTGTATCTTTTTTTCTCTAAAGTTGATTCAACTTCTCCCAGATTGCAATTATTAATGCCATGGATTCTCTTATCCATGTAGCTCAATATAACTTTGGAGCCCTTATCTCACTCTGGGCCCCTGTGATCTTGGTGAGTTTCATATCTACATGTACTTAGTCAACTGTTATAGTATATCATCTTTGTTTCAGTGTTGATAAGAGAGCAATATGTCTCTTTTCAATGAAGAAATTTTTGTGAACCAATCAAGTTTATGCAGGTTTATTTTATGGACGCTCAAATATGGTATGCAATATTCTCTACTTTATCTGGTGGTGCTTCTGGAGCATTTGGACGACTTGGTGAGGTAATGAGAGAGTTGGAAATTAATTATATTACTGGTCTACCTGCATATTACCTTTTATTTTATGCAAAATAAGTGAGTCTAATGCTTTTAGCTTTCCATATGTGAAGCATAATGGCCACTGAATCTGTAATCAGAATGCTAGAATCATGCTTCGTGTCAAGGACAATTGTCATGTTGTTTGTAACTTCCATGCTCTCTTTATACATGAGCCATCTGAGGTAAGTCTGACAGAGGAGAAGGGATGTCCTGGCTTATAGTTTCGTGACTTTATACATGCCTCTCAGATGGTCTTCTTCTCCCATTATTTTCGGGGTTTCACTAGAAGTGGGGAACTATGACTTCATCCCAAAATGGGGAACCTTGAGGAAGTCAAGAATTAAGTGGAGAAAGAATAAGGGGATAGAGAGAGTTAACACGAAGCAGATAGATCATGTCATCAAGTCAAAGCTCAGGAACTAGGCGGAGAAAGATTTAAGGGGATAGGGTGAGTCAACCTAAAGTAGATAGATCATGCCATCAAGTCAAAACTTTGGCTAAGGCTTTGGCCTTTCATGGCATAGCCCCATCTTATATTGTGATTGTGGAAAGAGAGTACCTTTGAGGGTCTTTTGGTGTACTGCTAACCTTGGACAATGCTTTTATGGGGTAAGGTGCTTGCTTGAACCCCATTGATTTTCCTCCTCTCATGCCTTCTATTTTGGCTGCAAACGAATAGAGACTCAGGGTGTGGCCTTTATGGTGGCACGATCTTCCAATTCTTCACATGAAAGATAAGTCAATAACAAGCTAATCTTGAAGAACAAGAAGTTAGAGAATGAGATTTGGGTTTGCAAAGCCAATGATAAGTGGTGGATATGGTACTTTGTTGCTTCTTTGGTGATCACAGGGAGCTTGTTGACAATGGGATGGAATAAGAGGAATTGAGACGCCAAGGTGATCATCAAGGGCTTGTCATAAGTAGATGTGTGTGTGGGGAGGTAGTGGAAAATGCATCTCTCTTGGTTCTTTGCAACGTTTGTAATCTTAAACTGTACCACCTAGTATGAGATGTACCCTATTAGATCGGTAAGGTTATGTCAGTTTATCTAAAATGTTAGGTTAGCTTAAGTGTTAGTCTGTTTGAAATGTTGAATTGTCAAAGCTCAAAAGAGAAATATCTGGCTTGTATTAGGATTAAGTGGATGTATAATGAATCAGTGAAATGAATTGAAATGGCACTATTTTGGTGATGGTTTAGCTGGTTATATTCTCCATTCGATCTGTGCCGTTTATAAATCAGATTGAGTCAATATTATTAGCATAGTTGTATTGTAATGAATTCTACAATATTTGCATCAACACCTGTAATCATATGTGCTATCCTACAACAACATTTGGTGATTTCTCTAGTTTGGTAAAGGAGAAACACTCTATGAGATAGATTACAATCAAATTATAACACCTACTATAAATAGATGAACTAAATAATCACTATTATAAACAACTAATCTGAATTGAGTTACAATGCCAGCAATTGTTATCCACTCTTGTAGAACACCAATCCTTTAACATTGTTCAAATCAAGGTTCTCCGTATTGAGAACTAGTACAGTTCAGTATGCAGCATAACGTACTGAATAGGCAGCATACCAGTCAGGTGAACTGAGAGGTCCTAACCCATGAACCAGCCTTAGTATGCTTTAAGGTTGGTATAGAGTCGGTTTGGTTAGGTTCAACACTTGTACCAAATCAAACCGTATCAATTTTGGGCTGATTTGGTATAATAATTTGCCCCAAACCACCTGTTTTGGTATTGTTCAGCCATCCTTGTTTCAAATTCTATTATAGGTTTTGCATTTTGGAGGCCTAGGATTACAATCAAGCAAGGATCTCTGTTAAGTAAAAAAAATAAGAAGAAATACTTTGGTTACACTTCAATCAATTGATGCATAAGAGAAAAAGGACTCTGGATATGCTTGTTAACACAAGGAGGAAAATTAGTTGATGATGCTTACAAATTCACGTGACTCACACAAAGAACCTGACATGTCTAGATAATGAGCAAAGACATAATTCAATATAGAAAATATTGGATGTCCTAATGGCAGTGCCATCTTATTAAAGATTATCTATGACTCATTAAAGCCAAGGAAGAACCACCATCAGGATCATGAAGATTTAATCCTCCTTCACATTCTCCACCAATTGTCTTCCTTGTGTGGTGATCCTGAAATTTAGTATGAGTAGGATAAAAGGTGAAATTGCAGTTGAATGATTTGGTTGACTTAATATCAACAAATTGCAAGGAAATTTAGGAACTTATGCAGCTGAAGATAACGACAAAGAGGGTGAAGCTTGAACCTCTCCATGACCAAAAACAGGAGAGTATCATTGGCAAGGGTGACATGTTTATTATAAGAGGAAGAACTAAGAGAAGAAGTCAAAAGTCATAGCAAACCCGTAGCTACTTGTACTAAAAAACAAGTACGTGTGATCCCTCCTAAACAATAAAATATGTTTACATGACGAGGAACATATTTACTAGTTATATCATCTGCAATCGCCTGAATCTCGAGCAGGAATCGAGATTGATAGGAAGCAAGCAACTGATTGATTGCCCATTAGAGACTCAGGTAGTATTCTTCTAGAGAAGGAAAAGGAAATAAGAGGAGGAGGTAAAAGAAGAAAAGGAGCTGAGGGTTTCAGACATATTATTAGAAGACCCAGAGTAATATAATAATCCACAAAGAAGAATGAGGAGATGCATGGTTAGAATATAGGGTACCTGGTCGGGCTAATGGCAAAGACATGGTTCAATATAGAAAATATTGGATGTCCCAATGGCAGTGCCATTTCATTAAAGACAAGGAAGAACCTCCACCGGGATCTTGAAGATTTAATCCTCCTTCACATTCTCCACCAATTGTCTTCCTTGTGTGGTGGTCCTGAATTTAGGATGAGTGGGATAAAAGTTGAAATTGCAGTTGAATGATTTGGTTAATTGACTTAATAGCAACAAACTGCATGGAAATTTAGGAACATATGCAGCTGAATATAATGAGAAAGAGGGTGATGCTTGAACCTCTCCATGACCAAAAACAAGAGAGTATCATTGGCAAGGGTGACATGTTTATTATAAGAGGAAGAACTAAGAGAAGAAAAGGAGCTGAGGGCTTCAGACATATTATTAGAAGACCTAGAGTAATATATTAATCCACAAAAGAAGAATGATGAGATGCATGGTTAGAATATAGAGTACCTGGTCAGGCTACCATAGCACTAGATCAAGCCTTTTGCATAATGAACTGATTGCGTTCTTCTTGGGAAATTGACACCATATCACTTGAGCTAGATAATGTTGGAGCATGATACTCCAAGATCTACAATGGAGGAACTAGATGTTCGATTTAAACTTATAGAATTGATGCATGTTGTTTTCTAATCACATGCTAACAACGTTTCATTGTGTAGTTGGTGCAACCGCATATAATACAATTCATGTTGCTGTTACCATGCCCCCGACTATAATTTGAGTAGCCATCATAGCAAGGATTTAAATCTCGAAAAATAGGGCTAACCTAGTTTTTCCATAAAATGGAACTCACTGCAGTCCCACTCCATCCCGAAACTTGGGACAGGGAGTATTCCAAGATGTGCTGATTGGGATGTTGAGAAGATAGTAGGATGGCCCCGTTTCGATGCTTGGAACTGCAATCCATTTTGGTGTCCCACGGAATGTCCCGCCAAGATTTAAAACCATAATCATAACATCTTCCATCTTCTCTTCGACTGCTTGAATCTTTACTAATGGAGAGAGATATAGATATTTCGAGTACAGGATGAAACTATTACCCATTGAGGACAAGCATGCACACTATTGAAGGTAGGTAGTTTGCTACCAGCCATGAAATTTCCATTTAACTGCTTATACTCAGAATCAAGTCCAAATAGAAATTTAGCCACTCTTAATTATTTCTTTTGTTGTCTCTGTTTTTTTAATATCACTTGTAAAGGGTTGATAAACATTCAGTTCATCCCAAAGACCTCTTAATTGACTATGGTAGTCACTTATTGACTTCTTCCCTTGTTGTAACTGGAAAATCAGCTCATTTATCTCATATATGCAAGAAATATTCTTCTCAAAACTCAAAAGAATACATTTCTCAAGTAGTCTCCTAAATTTCTTTTGCTGTCATAAAACATATACTTGTAGCTCAAATTGGGTTCCATGCTATTCTAGAGTAAAGCCATTAGTTTTCTCGCTGCCATTCCTTCATCTTGTTACTATCAGCAGGAGGATTTTCAATGATTAAATCATGTTTTCCTTTCTCCTTGAGGAAAACTTCCACTGTTTTTGGCCATTGATGGTAATTCTGTGCTCCACAAAGTTTGACGGAGGCCATTTGTCCGGCAAGTAAGTCTCCCATGGAAATTCCAACCTTTGTGTCAACTTCTCTCCCCAACATAGTGCATTTTGCAATGGCAATAGACAGCAGCTTTCAGAAAAGAAAAAATTTAGGAATTACTACAAGTAATTTGGGTACAGTCAGGACCAGCAAAAAATGCAAAAATTTTTACATTCCAGTAACATAACCAAAAGACATCATCCTTTCTGAACCTCTAGACAGCTGATACTCAGATTGCTGATCAAGAAACAAAATGAAGTCTCTTTCTGACATCCAGCAATTGTGGGATCACATGGTGGATGTAGAGCTACTCTGACAGATACTGACATGAAAAAGAACACTGTCAGCTCCTCAACAATCCTCTTTCCACAGCATCACATGTTTCGTTTGAAGAAAAAGAGGGCATCACTGCAAACAAGCAGATGGCGGGATTGACGTGCATCACACTAACTAAGAGAAGAAACACTCCTGGAGACAGAGTATTTTATTTGCAGCCAGGGTCAGAACAGATTTCATGTTAAGGGAAAAATCAGAAAAGAATGAAGAGATCAAATCTGAGAAGAAGAAAAAAGATAGAAAAGGAAAAGAACAGGAGGCAAGAGATGACATGAGAAAGAATGAAGTGGGAGAAGGATACCACACGCCTTTACATCATGTCGCTTCTAATTATGTGAAAATAAGGGGAGCTGGCTACTAATTTGGGCTTTATTGAAGGTCTAATAAGGCAAAGTATAACAATCCAATAACATAAAGTAAATCAGCAGATTTTAACAAAAGAACACAATAAATATATCCTTAAATTTCAACATTATTGTGTAAGAATGCACTAATGTAGAATACTCTCTCACTCTATCTCATGTTTACAAATTTTTCTAATTTTCTCCTTTTAAGTCATATTCCCTTCTTTTATATTTTACATATCTAGGTTGGGTCTTCTAAATTCATCTGGGCAGTGAAAAGCCCAAGTTGGCATATCCATTTATCCTAGGGATAGGATTTCTAAAGTTCTAAACAGTATTAGCTACTGCATAATGGATTATTTTACTGGTTGTTTTCTTTCTTTACTTAAACAGTGAGGTTGCAGTATAATTGCATTATGCAGAGAAACATGATGTAGAGTAAAGATATACATGTATTATAAGTTAAAAAAGCAAGGATCACAGTTAGGCTTATGATTGTGTAAACAGATTTGTCATGAACGACTTATCTGTGTCATGTCCCAAATGATAATTATTGTGTTCATCCTAAGATATACTTTAGAGCTGTTATTTTCATCGAGTATCTAGGCTAGTTATTTATTTTTTTCATCATTCCCTCTTTTTCTATAGATACGGACACTTGGCATGCTGAGATCACGTTTCCACTCTTTACCTGGTGCCTTCAATGCATATTTGGTACCTTCCGAGAAGAGGCAGGACAAGAGATTTTCATTTTCAAGGAGCTTTGCAGAGGTCAGGTCCTATCATCATAAGATATGAGATTTTTTTTTTTTTTTAATCATGTTCTTGTGGCATTTTGTCTTGTTCTGTTGCATACTCCAATTATTTCAGGTTACCCCAAGCAAGAGAAATGAGGCTGCAAAGTTTGCTCAGTTATGGAATCAAGTGATTTGCAGTTTCCGTGAAGAAGACCTTATTAGTGATAGGTAGGGCATTTAACTGATTTTGCAAGTGTTTTCTGCCCTGCCTTTCATAACAAC
The DNA here is from genome assembly GCA_017589505.3 of Metroxylon sagu. Taxonomy (NCBI): domain Eukaryota; kingdom Viridiplantae; phylum Streptophyta; class Magnoliopsida; order Arecales; family Arecaceae; genus Metroxylon; species Metroxylon sagu. Next base: position 691,187 of record JACVBY030000480.1, on the reverse strand, counting down.
ATTCTGCTAAAGCTGAAATGGTACTGTTTGGTAACCTAGGGAACTGGATCTGTTGGTGGTTCCTTATATGTCAGATCCTAGCCTTCACATAATACAGTGGCCGCCATTTTTGCTTGCTGGCAAGGTCCCTATCATTACCTGTCTATGTTCTCCTCCTTTTCTTTCTAAGTTCTTCCAACCATTGATTCCTGATATGTTTGTACAGATTTCAATCGCATTGGATATGGCAGCCCAATTTCGATCAAGGGATTCTGATCTCTGGAGACGTATCTGTGCTGATGAGTATATGAAGTGTGCTGTGCTTGAGTATTATGAGTCTTTCAAACTTGTTCTTGACCTTCTAATAGTTGGTGAACATGAAAAAAGGTTTGTTGCATTCCTTTTTACTTCGATGCATGGTTATATTGTATTTTCTCTTGTTGGATGTCAAGGATATCACTTCTGATATCAGTTTTATTTTCTTTATCTGATAAAAAATATTTGCAAAAATCTAAGCTATGACAAAATCGATCATTTATCATCCCAAACTGCTTTAGGGTTTTTCCTTTTACTTTGGCTTGTATTCTCATACCATTTGATAAAGGCAGGTAGTCTGGTACCTGCTGTAAAGGAGAAAGTTACATAAATGATGACAAAAGAATTCTTTTTTAGTGTTTTTTATTTGATGTACTTGTGTTTCTAAGAGAAATCTGATGTAGCAGGATTGTTGGTATTATCCTTGAGGAAATTGAAGCAAACATTTCAAGAAACACACTTCTTGCCAACTTTAGAATGGGCCCCTTACCGACACTACGTAAAAAGTTTGTTGAGCTTGTAGAGATCTTGGTGAGTCTCTTTCAGTTAACCCTCTGCAGCTTCCTTTTCTTTTCCTGATGGTGTGTTTCACATTCTTCTATTATTTAAGGAACTGCTAATTGTTTTGCAATGTTAATTGGATTTATTAACAGCTTATGTTTGACATTGCAGAAAGAAGGTGATGCATCAAAGCATGATATTGTGGTAATATTGTTGCAAGACATGTTAGAAGTTGTCACACGTGATATGATGGTGAATGATATTCGGTATGTGAACATGATACTTGCAACCCTGAATGAATTGAAATATAATATTCTGTATGCCTAGGATTGATTTTTGTTGTCTTGCAATGCTCATTCCAGTGAGTTGGTTGACCTGGGCCATGGCAATAAAGATACATTCCCTGGAAGGCAACTTTTTGCCGGTACAGGCTTGAAACCTGGTGTACTTTTTCCACCACCAACAACACAATGGGAAGAACAGGTGCATACCATAACAAAGAGCTTCAATTGTGTAGTGTTAGTAAAACAAATAATTCACATGCAGCTTTGTGGCAGATAAAACGCCTGCATCTTCTGTTGACAGTAAAAGAGTCTGCTATCGATGTGCCTACAAACCTTGAAGCTCGCAGAAGAATCGCATTCTTCACAAATTCTCTATTTATGGACATGCCACATGCACCTCGGGTCCGCAAAATGCTCTCATTCAGGTTTGGTAATCTATATTATCTCAATGGTAATGCAAGTAGGAAAGCATGCCAGTACTAAACTTCAGACATGCTCAGTCCTGGATGGCTAATTGGGGATTTTCCAATATGGGGCATAAAGAAAATTAACATAGACCTTCTGCCGTGAAGTTACTGTTCATTTTAGCAATTGATCCTTCACAGAATGTATAGAAACTCCTTCTAACCTAAAAATGATTATTGATGGTACTTGTACTATTCAATTAAACATTAATGGTGTCATTAAACTCTGTGGAGATGTTGTTTCTATAATTTTTTTAAAAAATTAAATTTAAGCAAGAAAGAAAAAAATTCATTCCAATACATTGGAATTAGAGTCACAACTTCGTTCACATCTTGGCTTAATCAAATCATATTTGAAGACCCTGCAACAGCTCATTATCAATGACTTATGCCCCAAAACACTAAAATATTTATGGTCTACAATGCACTTATCAGTTATCACTACTATTTTATAAATCTAACTCATAAGTAGGTGTTTAACTTGACATTCAACCTTTGACAGATAGTTTACAACTTACATGTCTACAATGCACTTATGTCTACTAGTCTATAAAGTGAACTTTTAGCGGATGTTTAACTGACTAGACATTCAAATGTTCACTACTGAACTCGTTCGATTATCATGTTCTCTTCTGGATTTCAAGATAAACAAAAGAAAGTCTGACAATAAATAGCAGGAGTGCATTCATCATCTAACATAAACTTAAATTTTTTTTAATGTTGAGACTTGAGATTAAACCATCAATGTTGCATGCATTCCATGTGCTCAGTGCTAGCATCTTATGAGTAGAACACCATACTAAAAGTGTGTCCTCATATGTAGTTGATATAACAAATATATACGCAGTTGTACATGAGGATGGAAGCATTTGTATAGAATAGCAATGAACATGAATGGTTTTAAATCCATTGGACACTGGGATGGCATACCATCCCAAGTGTTGGGACAAAACCACCTTATCATTATCTCGGCATCTCAATTAAGCATCTTAGGAATCATCCTAAACAAGGATCGCTAAACTAGTACCGGATGTCGTACTGGTCGGTGACCAATATGGTGCGATACTAGTATGTACCATATCGATACATGATAGAATATAGCATACCAATTTTGTACTGGTGCACATATTTTATTTTTTACTTTTTTTTGATTTTGAATGATTATATTAATGATCGTGGTATTTTCAAATATGATCTTTATGTTATTTTGAATTTTTTTTATTGTTGTACTGGTCTCAACAAACCATATGATCATTTAATAAATATAATTGCAATATAAATGACATTGAGAATGCATGAGTATATTTAATTGAAAATGTATGTACCAAATTGATTTGAAATACAAAATGCATATCGACAATTAGTTTCTTGTAGAGTGTTCATATTAGTCGTAAATGTAAAGATCTTGATCATAGTCTAGGCTTGGGATTTGATTCCAACCAAGATACTATACCTGCATCCCATAATTATCTTCTCTTGGATAGCCAACTTGATACTGATATGGTGTTTGATATTGAGTTGGCCATCTCATTTAAGAAAAGATCAAGGCAATGAAATCTGACTCATAATCTAGCTAAGGCTGTAAGGGTACTAGCCACTCAAACATGATGCCTCACATGAAGATATTTATAGAGGTCATGCCCTAGCTATGTAGAATAGGATCTGATGTGTAATTGACCATAATATATATTTTATAATATATATTCTACTTTGAAATTGTTACTTATAAGATGAATTGACCATAATATATATTTTATAGTGCCAATTTATTCATGGCACGAGAAAATTATGAAAAGCTCATATAATGAAAAAAAGGTTTATTTTATGGAATGGGATACACTGTTGTCCTGATGCTTAATACCATTTTCTCGCTTCTTGTGGGTCATCCCACTAGGATTTAGAATAATGGGTAGAACGATTATATAGAAAAACATAGTATAACGACAAAATAGGTGAGGCTGGACAAATTAAAAGTCATCAAGATTTGGATTTAAAGGATGGATTGACATGATGAGTGATAATGCTCAACTAATCAGGGCCGATCATAAGCTGAAGAACTTGTGAAGATGAAACATTGACGACAAGATGAATTTATAGTTATACTGAGATGATATGGGTGCAGCATGACTAGTAATCTTAAATTAACAAAGTAATTAAGGAAATTATTTGAATTTGTAGACAATGTACTTAACTTGTGATAGTGCCTTTATGATACTACAAATAACTAAATAACTTTAGTATTCGTTAATTGTTCCTAGCGGTGAGTTAACGTTCATGTACTAAATTGTATAAAATGAAATAAATACTGAGACTTGTATATATATGACCTTCAAAATATTAATGCGACAATCTACAAGCATAAGCATATAGTAACAAGAACTTTTGGGGTATATTGTACTTTTTAATTGATGCTTAATAGCATGGTATGCCATATTGGCGGTGCATACCATATCCCTAGTACCAAACTGAGACTTAATAGGGGTGCGTACCGGGTCTCAATAGCTGTTGACTTGCATACGAGTGTGGTACTAGTACGGGATCTAATATCAAGACGATAGACTTTGCTTAATAGGAAGATGGGTTTATAATATTGGACCTAAAACTTTTGTATTATTAATTATAGGAATATTTAATTGGAAAACTTTTTCACATATTAGATGTTAGTCTTGGATGAAATGCTAATACAATAATTTTCTTTGTTCAACATGCTATCACTTTACTATTCTTAATAGCAAATTTTGAAAAGTGAAGTTTGCCAAACCCGTCGGCCTTGTGCTTATATGATACAGCTTGTGGCTAGGGGTGGCAATTTGTGTTGCTGTATCGTGTTCATGTCATATCGAAGCAAGGTATGACATTATATGAGTCAACACAAACACGATATGATTTCGTATAAAAAAATTCTAACATGAACACGACTTAATTATTAAATAGATTATCAAAAATCTAAGATAGCATGCGTAACCATTTTAATAAACAGATCATGTTGGATTGTCATAACACGACTCGCTTAACAACCTAGTTAACACGAATAAACACAACTCGCTTAACAACTTACTTAAATATAAAGATAAAAGGCATAAAAACAAAAGGCAAAAATAGCATTAATTTTTTAAAATTACATTCTAAATAGTCTTTATATAAAGAAAAAGGAAACAATTAAGAAGGCTAAAAATATCATTGATAAAGTATGTTAATCGGATCATAACCATGTCATTTTTGAGTTGATGGGTCAACATGTGGCACAACATAATTATTTCGTATTATAATTGCGTCAACATGATTATAACACGAACCTACTTAAGATCAATCCAAACCTATTTATTTCGTGTTGGGTTCGAGTTGCGTGTTATGTCCGATTTACCTACCCCTACTTGTGGCATATCAATTTGGATCTACGCCTCCTATTTCATGGTGGATCTAGAGGTAACAAGTTCTAGCCAACCTTAAATTGCACGAAATCAAGATACACCACTCAGTATCCATTGTCATGGACTTTTAAGGGCTTCACACTTTAAATATACCAAATTATTTGTATAGACTATTGTAATGATTATATTCTCTTGTCAAATTTGAATAAAATGCTTGATTACTTTTCAAATTGGTTTTCCATTAATTAAGCAAATAATAGAATCAATAGCTTAATTGTCAAAGTTAACATTTAAATAATTTACTTAGTTAAGCTATATGATCATTTGAAAAGGTTCTAAGATGAAAATAATCAGGAATTTACCAAGAAAAAAAAAAAGATTATCAATGATATAATGTAGCAAGACTTATTTTGATGATAATTATAAGAAACTATATGGTCCAGTAAACTAAAAGATGTTTCTTAAGAATTAACGTATTTTCAAAAACTAACAGACTATTTGACATACTAATGAACATTGCTTTACTTAATTTATGGACATGTAACTTACTATTGTTAAGTAATCCATATAAATAAACTATAATATGAAAATGAAGGATGAAATATATTCCTTATTTGTAATATTATTCTGTATGAAATTATGTGCACTGCAAATTTAGAAATTTTATTGATGCTAGCTTTCACTTGAACAAGTTGATTTGTAATGATTGTAATTTATATCCTATTATCAAAATTCATGACAAAATATGATTCTTATCAATTTATTGTACCATTTGAAAAACTATAGCATATTGTAGATTAGGATAACTAGGTCACTTAGATCAATACAATAATAACATTAATAAAGCCTTAATTCCAAATTAGTTGAGATCGACTACATGAATTATTTTTCTTCATTTTGCTCAGTTTTGAGCCTCACTTAGATTGATGCTTCGACATATTTCTTGCAAAAGCATAGCACCATGACCAAGCTTTTAAAACTTGGTTTTGGTTACAGTTCCCTAGGTAGGTTTTCAAGGAAATTTTTTCAGCCAAACTAATTTATTTTGGCCAAATGGATTAGTTTCAATCAAGACTGTACTGAAACTCTAGAACCGACACCTAAATTGGAGTTTTGATTAGTTTCTTCAATTTTTAGACTGTTTTGGCCAAATTTACTTGTTTTGTTTTAGTTTCAGTGCTGCTGGCTAGTTTTATTTGAAAATGACTGAACCCACACGGTGTCTATTTTGAAGTTGTCTTTTGGTGTTTTTATCGTATTGGCATTTTTTCATTACATTAGAACATACCATATCATGTCAATTTTCACTTATTTTCTTTCATTTTCTTGGATTGAAAGAGAATATAAATAATCAGTGTAAACTTTGACAAGCTGACTCTCCAAAAAAAGCCTTTATTGTAGTCATTCACAAAAACTGATAGGAACAGTTGAACACAACTCATTCACAAAATGTCATCCTTTTTTATATAAAATAAAAAATAGACATAAACATATAATGAATCTAGAGTAATATAGTGTAATAACTTTTCTTGGATTTTTTCTTTTTCTTTCTTCTTTTTTGAGGTTTTTCATTTTTGACTGAAACTCCGAAACTTGGAGTGAAACCACCAAAACTGAAGAGCCTGGCCCAAATAGAAACCACAACAAAGTTTTTTTTAAATAATTTTGATAGATTCAGTATTTTGCTTCAAGTTCAGGAGTTTAGAAAATCATTTGGAAATAAAAATAAAGATAAATAAGCAAAAGCAAGTTATTTCCCATAATTTTTTTAAAAGTCATCCTGGACTAAAATTTATGTAGTTTCAATAGTTTCAGGTGGAAATTGAACCACACTGAAGCTTAATACATTATCACACGAATGTACTAATATACTGAATAAAATATCAAATAATACGCAGTCAAGTGTAAAGTAATAAGCTGAGTGCCCCAGATATAAGATTTATTACATAAATCACTCACCAACTGGTAAAAGCTTGTAGGCCTGCACATGCATCTTTAGTCTACATATTGCAATGTTGTTTATAACACACATCAAAGTTGCAACTAGCCCATTATAGTAACGATGCTTATAAAAAATTAACATAAATTATATTAGTAGCCTTGGATAAATGCGTGATTGTATGATACGGATGAAATTAAGAAAACATTAAACTTATTTGCTTGTTAAAAAAAAAAAATACTAGATAACAGTTTTGGCCAAAACTACCAAAAATAAAAAATTTCAGGTAGTTTGAAATTGTTCTTGTTCTTGGCAGAAACTGATCTATTTTGGCTGACACGTCAAAATTAATGAAGACATGAAACATGAGAAAAAGGCAAAGGCAGTAATTTAAGATGAACTGTCAAACTAAATCAAGGCACGAAACATAAGAAAAAAAGGCCAAGAAAGTAATTTAAGATGCCATAATAGGTCACCAGGATGGTTGGTTGTGTCAAGGTGTATCAGCTGGTACTCTTTGTAGGTATAGCGTGTGATATAGTGTGTACCATGTCCACCCTTGGTCCATATGGGTTTTAGACCTAAATATTTCAATCTTTACTAAACAGTAAGAGCTAACCAATATTTTGTTAACTTTTTATGCCATCATCTAATAAGTTAATATGGCGTTGGCAGTGTTCTGACTCCGTACTATAGCGAGGAGACTGTGTATTCCAAAAGTGATCTTGAACAGGAGAATGAGGATGGTGTATCTATCATATTCTACCTGCAAAAAATTTTTCCAGGTTTTGTAATTTTCTTTTCCCTTTGACATGTTAGATTGCTATTGTTATTCCTGCAATAAATTTTTGAATAATTTTTTTTGGGACACTTTGATTACTACATTAGATGAATGGAACAATTTTTTGGAGAGAATTGGTTGTAAAGGAGAGAGCGATGTTTGGGGAAATGAGGAGAATGTCTTGCAGCTTCGTCTTTGGGCCTCCCTAAGAGGCCAAACACTCTGTAGAACAGGTGTGGATATTCTCAATTCTAAAATGTCTTTTAATGATTTTTTTTTTGCTACTTTACACTGTGCCTTTTGGCAGTGCAGTTAGGGGAATGATGTACTATCAAAGAGCTTTGAAGCTACAGGCTTTTCTTGACATGGCTTCTGAAAGCGGTAATATTTCCTAATTAAATTTTATATGATGAAGTAGACATGCATCTCTTGGGATTTAATACCATCTTTAATGCTTGCAGAGATGTTAGATGGATATAAAGTGGTTGCTGATCTAGCAGAGGAAGAAAAGAAGAGTCAGAGGTCTTTGTCTGCTCAGCTTGAAGCTGTTTCAGACATGAAATTTACGTATGTTGCCACCTGCCAAAATTATGGCAATCAAAAACAGTCTGGAGATCGCCATGCAACAGACATTCTGAACTTGATGGTTAAGTATGTCGGTCCTCCTTATATCATCTAGACTATGAATTTCTCCCAGATGATTACACCTTACCATTTGAAATCTTTTTTCATTTCTTTTATTATTTGATGAGATATCTACAGGTTTGTCTCCTTTTTTTTTCCTACTCAGCAAAAATCTACAGTCATACTATTTGATATCATGCTGTCAATGTTTAGATCATCTATTGCAACATGATACCATAGGAATGTTTTCTTCGTTAGTGCACACATCAATTAATTTAGTTGTCCTGTAAGTATCTGACAAATGTAGCCTTACTCTTTAGTTTGAAAACTGTGTTGTATGTGACATTCTATGATTATTAGTATAGCTGTTTCATGAATCATCTTATTTTGTTTCTTGACCTTTTTCAGATTGTCTCTTCTTCAATATCTTAGGTCCTTCCTAGCTCTCTGATACAACCAATCTATAGAAAAATAGGAACATCTCACTAAGATACTTTTCATAATGGCCATGGTTTCTATTCATATTTGTGCATGTTTCTCAACCTTCACTTGCTAGCATTTTTTTTTTTTTTTTTTTTTTTTTTTTTTTTGAATGATATCGGCTGCTGCCCACTTATAAAATATTATAAGCATGACTTGGCGGTCGATTACCTGCTGCCTGGAAAATCAGATGAGTCATGAGGACATTGTATAAATGAAAAACAGAGTAAAAGAAAATGGAACTTTTAGCTTGTCCACACAAAATACTGCATAACTCGGCAAGCCTCACTATTAGGTAACTATTTGGATGAATTTGTTTAGTACAGTATACGGTTTTAGGCGCCATTTTTGCTGTCCTGTATGGGGCATATTGTAAAGGAAAGGGTACCTGGTACGCTTCTCATGCTGAGTGTCTGTACCAAGGGATGTACCATGGAGACACTTGGTATGGGTCTGAGAACTTCTTGGGTACCCGGGTACTGCAACTGGTACTTAAAACCTGGTACAGCATATATGGTACTATAATGAATGTAAAAAGTTTTCTGTAATATTTCCTTCAAAAAGATTTTCTGTTATATTTCCTCCTTTTTAGAGTCAAATCAGAAGTCAACAATGCAACTAAACCCTGACAGATCCTGACTCATGCAACAAGTTTGCAAATCTGGACTCTCTACATGTAGAACAGGCTGGAATACACTTATTTAAAGTATCATGAAGTAACAAAACAAGCAATTTGATTATAAAAGACTGTCCCCTCTCCTTCCATCAAAAAAGTTGTATCAAAGACCACTATGTCACACCTCAGGAGCTTATGTGTTGACTACAGCAGCACTACGCATTAACCTGTACGTGTTTAAAGCTGAGCAATTGTATTGAGTGGATTTGCAAACATAATACTTGGCTTCACTGTCCAGAACATGACTTTGTGAACTAGATCAGAGTGTAATTATTTCAAATTATGCATTCCTTAATAGTTTGTTCTCAAGAACCCAAAACATCTTTGCATGTTCTTTGGTCATATTGCTCAAGTTCTTGCTGAATTAAATAACAGCTTCTGTTCAGTCACACTGAGTATATGATAATTGCAAGTAATTTTCCTAGAGGATTATTAACTTGGCTCTCAATTAACTAATTCTTAACATCTAGAACATAATAGCTGTAAGCATCTTTGAATTAGTTTAGTTCTTGATCCCAATGATCTTCAAGACATTAACCTTTCCTCTCTACTCTATGAGAAAATATGGACATCAGTTTCTTACAGGCCACCAAATGCTATAGATCATATATGGAAACAATAGATGAGGGCAGGATGAATAAGTTGGCATAACTTAATGGTGCAAATCAAAGGTTATCGATTATATTGTATAAAAAAATTCTTGACATGTTCCATGGCATGGAAGATTGTTTCATTTGACATTTTGCCTGTAACATATGTCACATTTTGCCTTGTGAATTATAAGGTAGGTTTTCCTATCCATCAACTAGTTTGTAGTATTAATTGACTGCAACTTTCTTTCCTAAAGTAGCCTTGGTCAAGAAATTGGCACCAAGGACCAGCAAAAAATTGACGATTAGTCACAAGAATATGCATGGTCCTTTTGTGGAGCCTTCTTGACTTCGATTTGTACTACAAATGATATCGAGTTAATAGCATAAACAATGCATTAGGTGACTATTTAGCATGTTTTGTTTCTAACTTTTATTTCTAAAGCTAATTCAGGAGATTCTCATGTCCTACATTCTGTAAATCTGTGTTAATAATTTAAATGTTACTATCACTTGTGTAAAGACAATCTTGACTATACGAAATTTTTTAGGTCTGATGTTGGTACCTTTGTAGATATTCTTGGAAAACATGATAAAAGTTGTATTTCATTCGCGATGTGTATGTACAGGGCTGAAAAATAGCTACATGCATTGCCCTTTTGCTTTTAATTCCCTAACTACTAGCACTGTATGGTCATTAAAGCTACGCATTCTCATCTGCTGCTAGGTGGTGAGCTGCAGTTTAGGTCCCCTTGAGTACAACATACTTCAACGTCTTTTCAGCCAGCTCAGTTGTGTTGTTTTCTGGGAGCTTCCAAGTGTTAGTAATCACAGTGCACTAGGAAATCTGTGCATCTCTGAGATCATCTAGGACTTAGTGGACCTGGCCATCCAACATTGCCATAACTCTTGTTTGTGGGCCAATCAATTGGTCCACTTGTTAATGGACTCACTAGAAAAATGCCTCTTGCAGCCCCTTCTAGTCTCCAATACTTTCTTTTCCAGTTTTACCCTGTTGGTTGTTCAGTTGAGAACTTGAAATTCAGCTTTTCTATATTAATCATTTGTAAACTGGAAACGTTACTTATCCTCCTCTTAAATGACATAATTGGTGCTTACCAACTTGTAAGGTTAAAAATCACCAGTTTAAGACAATTCATGCAAATTTATGTCATAGCGTATCAAACCTTATTAAGGTAGATGAGTTTGCTTAAATTTCTAGAAACCATTTGACAGACCAGCGGCATATGAAATGGTATTAGACTAACTCTGTGTCAAGTTTGATCTGTTTGTGTTTTTACATATGTAAAGCAGGATTATGGAACGGAGAAAATCCTAATTTATGGTTTCATTTGCTCTTGTAAAACATTATCCTAGTAAAATCTTAAACCGGATCAGTTGCTTAATCAATGAAAATAGTGGGTTTTAAGTACTAGTATAGCAATTTACCTGTAAGAAAATGAAATTAAATTGCACAGAACCACATATTGTGCTTAAAAAGAAGGGAAACCGTACACTAGTGAACTGCATTGAATTTGCAAATGAGTTTTCTTTTCTGTAGAGACTAAATGCTTGTCTTTGACTGCAGTTATCCTTCTTTACGTGTTGCATATATTGATGAGGTTGAAGAAAGAGAAGGTGGAACAGTACAGAAAGTCTATTACTCAGTGCTAGTAAAAGCTGTTGATAATCATGACCAGGTGATTATCATTTGACTTTTCCTCTCTTTTTAATCTGAGCAAAATTTTTATTTGAAATTTAAACTAAAACGTCACAATTATTAAGCGTAGCTAGCTATACTAAATGTGCTCTGTCTTTTCCTGTTAAAAGGAAGTATACCGCATTAAATTGCCAGGTTCTGCAAAGATTGGTGAAGGAAAGCCAGAAAATCAGAACCATGCTATTATCTTCACTCGAGGAGAGGCTCTTCAGACCATCGATATGAACCAAGTAATTCAGATGTCCTTGAATTTCCTAAAAACTGACCTGGAGTTGCTAGGACTAACGATTCTTATATTCTTTGCTTAACAAAAAATCTGTAGGACAATTACTTGGAAGAGGCTCTTAAAATGCGTAACCTTTTGGAAGAATTCAATGAAAATCATGGAGTACGTCAACCAACCATTCTGGGTGTGCGTGAGCATATTTTTACAGGAAGGTAAGAACGATTTTCAGCAGCCATAATTCAATTTCTTGCATTTGGGGCAATAAGACTGATATATGCACTCTAATATGAGAAATATATCTGTTTTGTAGTGTTTCATCCTTGGCCTGGTTTATGTCAAATCAAGAAACAAGTTTTGTGACTATTGGCCAAAGAGTCCTCGCAAGCCCACTGAAGTGAGTTTCTTTATATTTGCATTCACAGTGCATTATTTCATTAAGTTCAATGATATTAATGGCCAGTCAGATTGTATATTCGTTCTACAAAATCCTATGCAACTTGTAAATCATGTATTTTAGATAATTTTAAGATAAACTTAATATGAAGCATTTGGAATGATGGATTTAAACCTTCCAATGAAACAATTATAAGGAATTCCGCATAAGCATTACTTATGCACCAAGGACTAGCACATACTTTCTAATCGGTTTATCTCCTGCATGTCTGTCATTCTTTCGAGGTACCACATTGTCAGAACCATGAGTGTATTTTAAAATCAGACCCTTTGTACTTGATAGATATTGCCCTTGATGCGCTCAGCGCTATTTAGCAAACAGGATGAGCTACTGACTACTGTTTAATTTATTCACAAATAAGTTTACAGCTCTTCTATGCATATATATAATATTGATTCTGTGTTAAGTCGATTTTTTTTTATTATTATTATTGTGAATGTATCTGAAGGATGTCCCCAATCTATTCAACACTTTCATATTCATTTCTGTGATGCCTGCTCTTTAAAATAACTTTGGTATATTGTAGCTTATGATTTATATCTGGCATATTAATATTACTAGCTGTTGTTGCTTGTGGTTGGTCTTAAATGATTGGTAAGTTGAACTGCTCTGTGACCGTAGGAGGATTTTATATGTGCAATAAGTTGGACTTAAAAGTTGTTTCTCATTAAAAGTTTATTATAATCTTGACCTGATAGCTTTAGTTTTCTTTGGTCTGGCCAGGGTTCGTTTTCATTATGGTCATCCAGATGTGTTTGATAGGATCTTCCACATTACCAGGGGTGGCATTAGCAAGGCTTCTCCAGGAATCAACCTAAGTGAGGACATTTTTGCTGGTAATTTTATGCATCAATTCTGAACTTCAGTGAAGATTTCCTTTTTGTCTAAAATCTTACATTATGTTTCCTCTTGTATTTTTTAACCCTTTTTCTGGATAAAATTCTTCCAGGTTTTAACTCAACACTAAGGCGTGGTAATGTTACTCACCATGAGTACATTCAAGTAGGGAAAGGCCGTGATGTTGGGCTTAATCAAATCTCACTCTTTGAAGCTAAAGTTGCCTGTGGTAATGGGGAGCAAGTACTGAGCAGAGATATTTATCGTCTAGGCCATCGTTTTGACTTTTTTCGTATGCTATCTTGTTACTATACAACCGTGGGGTTTTACGTCAGCGCAATGGTAACCTCATTCTCTTTCATTACATGTTAAACTAGAACATTCCTAGGAACAAATTTAATATTAGGGCCTACTGAAAAATGATGTAACATTACACATAAAATAGAATATCTATTATTTAATGCATAAAAAATATGAGCAGAAAAAGCTGGCTTAAATTGGATGGATGGATGCATTGGCCAAAAGTGCAATTTTATAGTCATTGGTAGCTTTTCTTAAATGCCGATGATTTTTTTTTAATTAATGTTAAAAACAACTTTCCGACCTTAAATACGTGCAGATGATCATTTTTACAATATATGCCTACTTGTATGGAAGAGTTTACCTATCATTGAGTGGATTAGAAAACGCAATTATGGATCGAGCAAGGATAAGAGGCAACAGGTCCCTTCAGGCAGCCATGTCATCTCAATCCGTAGTTCAGATAGGTTTATTAACAGCTTTGCCAATGGTAATGGAGATTGGACTAGAAAGGGGGTTCAGAACTGCCCTTGTTGACTTCATTGTAATGCAGCTCCAGCTTTGTTCAGTTTTCTTCACATTCTCTCTTGGAACAAGGGCTCATTATTTTGGGAGAACAATCTTGCATGGTGGGGCGAAATATAGAGCTACTGGGCGAGGTTTTGTTGTCCGGCATGAGAAGTTTGCGGAGAATTACAGGATGTATTCAAGAAGTCACTTTGTGAAAGGGCTGGAGATACTGATACTGCTGATAGTTTACCAGTTATATGGATCAGCAGCAGATGGCTTGGTTACCTATTTACTGATCACATTATCAATGTGGTTCCTTGTGTTAAGTTGGTTGTTTGCCCCATTCATTTTCAATCCGTCTGGATTTGAGTGGCAGAAGATAGTGGAAGACTGGGATGATTGGACAAAGTGGATAAAGACCAAGGGTGGCGTTGGTGTACCAGCAAAAAACAGCTGGGAATCCTGGTGGGTTGAAGAACAGGAGCACTTGCAGTACACAGGATTCTTGGGGCGAATTTGGGAGATTATTCTTTCTTTGCGCTTCTTCCTCTTCCAGTATGGGATTGTCTATCACCTGAACGTGACCAATCACAACAAAAGCATTGTGGTAAGTTCCTATGTCTTTCAATTTAATGTTCGCAATAATTCAACCATGCATGAAGTTCATTTTGCTGGTATTCTGCTCAAAAAACTGCTGTAACCAAAAACAAAAACAAAAAAATAAAAAATAAAAAATGCTGTTTTCTAATATTATAATCCTGGAATCAATGTCGAAGTGGCAAAGTCAACATATTACTCATTCTTTAGTTGCCTAATTTCTTTTATGAGCAGGTGTACGGCCTGTCGTGGTTGGTGATAGTTGCAGTGATGATTATACTGAAGGTCAGTTCTTTTCTGGGTAGAACTTTCATTCATAACTTTGGTATGGCTTTTGCCTAAGATGAGTCTCTTTCTTCAGATGTTGTCTATGGGCAGGAAGAAGTTTAGTGCAGACTTCCAACTTCTGTTCCGATTATTCAAGCTAGTCCTGTTTACTGGGTTTGTAGGTATACTAGTCGTCCTCTTTACAGTTCTTAATATGACAGTGGGTGACATTTTTATCAGCATCCTTGCTTTCATGCCAACAGGATGGGGAGTGCTTCAGGTACCATTTTTGCTTTTCAAAAAGGTTCATTTCATGTATTTTCAGGCGGAATGTTCAGATCCTACTATTCTGTTTTTAAGTATATTTTTCAGTTCTTATATGACACCGTGAGATCCCAAATATAAGCCTTTATATAACAAAATTTATCAGACCATTGCAATGTCTCTGTAGATCATTTTTTTCCTTGTCAAAGAGCTTTACAATTTCCTGTTCGAATCTTCGGTGCAGATATCACAAGCATGCAAGCCGATTGTAAAGGCATTTGGGTTGTGGGGCTCTGTCAAAGCATTAGCTAGGGGATACGATTATGTGATGGGGCTTGTGATCTTTGCACCGGTGGCTGTGTTGGCATGGTTCCCATTTGTTTCAGAGTTCCAAACAAGGCTGCTATTCAATCAAGCATTCAGCCGTGGCTTGCAGATTTCACGTATTTTGGCTGGAGGGAAGAAACATGACTAAACAACAAGAAGGCTGCGAGGAAAGATAAGAAGGCTGAGAGAAGCTCGGTGGCTGAGAGAGAAGCCGAGAGTAGTGCTAGAGGAATGGAGGTGGAGGGGAGAAGAATCGAGCTTTGGTTGTATGAAATTAAGCACATTGCAGCGTACCATGTTGAGGGATTGGCTGAGCAATGTACTTTGTGGAATTCCTTTGTATATTGTACCGCTTGCATCAAATTCAATAAATTCTTGAGCTAATTTGACCTGTTTGCCTTGACTCGTATCTGTGAGTTTGAAAACAAGATGCCGTACCATAGTCTAAGGTGGGCATTTCCATACCCAGAATTTGGACCAATGCAACTGGCTCTGCTCGCTACTTTTGTTCGATGCTATCATTACTTTCCCTATGCTTTTGATTTCTACTCCCTATAAATATCTCGTTTGCTTCTGCCACATCCAGCTCCCCAAAGGTGATTGCTCGCTAGGCCCTATCATTTCCAGGCTTGATTGGCCCAACTGCCCAACTCTAGGCAGGTGTGAGGCCGGAAAAAAGAGAGGTAAACTGCCAACCAGTTCATCTGGTTGTAGTGGTTGAATGGCAAAATCTCTTTTCTGTATTAATGGGCCTCATTTGGTCACAGTATCCCCGAAAATAAAAAAAAATAAAAAAATAAAAAAAAAGTATTGCAGCAAAACCTTTTATGTAAAAGCTCCAAATTAAGGCTTTTGTCAAAAGTCACTGCTTTTTTTATTTTATTTTATTTTATTTTTAAGCCTTTACATTTTGAAGACCTTACCAAATGCCCCTTTTATCTCCTTAAGAGTATTCTCATGGCTTGAAAAAAAAATGCTTTTCACCCCTCCAAAAGCTTTTCTATAGGGGGCCTAAGTACACTACGAATAATTTTTTATATTATAATTGGACTCCGCTTTTAATATTAAATTTTTGATAAAACTTTTTGGCAAAAAGATTAGCAACTCAAAATGATATATCCTCTTAGTTGGAGAACCGCAATGTTGATGATGTTCTACATCAATGAAAAATCTAAAAATCAAAAGATACAATTTATTGGTCTGTAACCTAATATACTGTAGCAACAAAAAAGAGTGGTTTTTTATTGGAGCTGTTTTGCTATGATGTAGCAATCAAAATCTTTTGATTTTTAATATATAGATGTTTGAGAATGTGTATATCATAAACAATAAAGTAGAAGCTCAAGTAGAATGGTTAATCAAATAATCTAGCATACTACAATAATGGATGCCATCTATTTTTGCACTCACATAATGCAGTAGAAATTTCCAAGAATACCATACTTTTATTTTAAATATTTTTTATTAATATAGATATGGAGTGAATTTTTAATTGGATCGTTCATAATTGATTTGGGAATCATTAAAGGCCTGCTAGGATGTAGGGCAAATCATTTATCCTAAACTTTTGGAATTCCATGGTCTCAGGCCATCTCAATGGCATCCATATGATCATTATCTCTTTCATTTAGAACTTTGATTGTGAGGGAAACTTATCCAATGATAGTTTATCTAGGGATCCAATTCATGGATAACTTGGATTGTCAACCATCCAGGGGAGAAAAATGGTAATGAATGAGAACATACAAATAGAAGCATCTTATCGAAGCATTTTAGAGCTCCCAATCCGAAAAATTTGGGATAAATGGTTCTACTTAGAAGGAGATTTACCTTATCTCTATTCTGTTGTCATCTTTTCATAATGAGAATGATTCCACCTTTCAATTACTAACCTATACTTATATAGAATTAATTCATAAATAAATTACACTGACAACCAACCAAATAGCCCTTGAATATTTTACCAAAAGTTTAACATTATATATGTAGTCTAATCCTCACAATCACCAACGTTGCCGATATTGTTAGCATGCTAGAGGTGGAGGTTGTCTGTAGGTTTGAGATTAGCTTGGGCCAAGCTTAGGCTAGCCCTATGGTCTTCACATGGGATTCTTTGGGAGTGTGGAAGCCTTTTGAGGTTAGCGTCCAAGTCACTACTTATCTTGAGGTAAGGTAGGAACCAATGAGATAAAACCATAGGCTCGAATTTAAATTAGCAACAAAGAAAAATCTTAAGATATTGATGCAGTCCAAAAAAGAAAGAATAAAAAAAAAATTGATCAAGTATAAAAATTTTAATAAGTGCTTCTTTAGAAGTCTTATTTTTGTTAACATTTAATAAGTTTATGATTAGTATTCTTTTATTTTAGTGAATATTCTGAAGTTTGATTTATTTTGGATTAGTATTACTCTATAAATAAACCCTTAATGTACCTCATTAAAGTAATTAATTTAGTAATAAAATTTTAAGTTTCTTTCTTTCCTAATTTAGAGTAATTTTTGGATTGATATAGTGTCAGACTATAATCTTCCTAAAATCAGAGATCCTTAAGAAGTAGTACAAAACTAATAGTTATTCTTTTTGGCAATTCTACTTTTATTAGATTTGTTATTAGACCCAAAAAATTTCCCCACCATCATCTTATTTTCTCTTGGTTTTGTGATTGCAAACTCTAGTTAGAGAGAGAAAAGAGCAAAGAAAGAAAAATGAAGACATTCTTCTTTGCTTAAGCTTGATGGCCTTAAACTTATGGTCGTAAATTTAGCAGCCTACTCACTATTAGACTTCACTGAACCATTGAGGGAAGAACTAAACTACGACTACAACCGCCACCATCATGCCTTTCTCCAAAAGCTTTGCCAGTGATTTGGAACTGAATCAAAGTTTAAAAAATAGAGTAGAACTCCTTCGAAATGCCATCGATCCTTTCTCTCCTTTATAACTTCCTTCATCGTTGACATGATCCTCCTTCTTGGGTGATGTGAGGATCTCTTCTTTCTAATGATCGTTCTTTTCTATTATGTTTCTCTCTGAAGCCAGATCTAGTTGATCTTCTTCCTGCCGCCCAATTTATGGCCAAAACCCATCTTCATTGAGTCCATCCTCATCCATCGTTGCCACTCTTCAATGAATCCCCTCTTTGGTTGCAACCATCACTATGCTTGGAAACCCGGTAGAAGAATAGGGACACAATGCTCTGTTTTCCTTTTCTGGCCATGGCGAGCAACAAAATCAAGATAAAAATGGCCATTCCATTTCAGTTTTGGTTATACCTAACTAATTAAATTGAATCTTTGAAGAAGGAAAGGTAAGAGAGAGGAGAAGAAAGGGAGAGAAAGGAAGGGTTGCTACACTCTCTTTATTTGTAAAGGAAGAAAGAGAAAAGAATGGTAAAATTTATATAACATTTTTTCTCTTCCTCTTTAGCCCCCAAATATAACAGTAAAATATTAAGCTTTTGAAGGAAGAAATGAAAGAAAATGAATAACTCCCCATTTTTCTTCCCTTTTTATTTCACCTCCTTTCCGGTTTGTTACAAACATTGTCCTCCATTCTCCTATCCTCCTCTCTATTCTCTCCTATCCAAACGGACTCTCAGAAATAAAAAGAAAGCAATAGAGAACCTAAGTAAGTAGCAAAAATGGTAGATCAAACGAATACCACACCTACGTAATCCTCTTTTATGATCGGAGGCAACAGCAAGTCATCGAACCATCAACAAAATATAAGACTGAGCAACTCCGGAATAGCTGAGCCATGAAAGCCCTACCAAGGTCATATCAAGGATGTGTATCTTCCAACTTTGTTCATTAATCATGTGTGATATGCATAAAGTTCTCTATATTGAAGCAATTCAAAGCAACAAGAGAATTGATGGACCACAATGGAGCCCTAAATTCCACTCAAAATGTCTTTTAACTGATTTCATTCCGGAATCCGTTTCTAACTGCATCTTCAAATGTGTTCGCTCAACAAGAAGAGTTATGGAATTATGTGATGTGATCACATCATAAATCATCCTTTTGGCAAAATAATTTTTTTTTTTTTAAAAAAAATCAAATATAAAGATTGAAAGCACTTGTATGATGTAATACAATGAACGAACCTTTTGGCACATCCATAATTTGTGAACTCTACCATCTAACCAAGGGATTAGACTAGTTGACCCAAGTCTGATCCTAAGTGTATTATTTTGGCTGGGTTAAGATTACAGTTGGACCAAACAACGAAAGATCCATGTCCGATCCCAATCGTACGTGGGGTCAAATTAGACCCGGTTCAATCCATGACTTCATACGAGCCGGCTTAGGTCCAGATCTAGTTTAATTAGATTAGGCCAACATGTGCTTTGAGAGTCTCACACAACTGATGTGGCATTAGGAGAAGAGACGGCTTTCCAGCTCCATCTCATGTATTATGAAAGCCGAGTTTGGACCGGCTTCTCTCATTTGTCTCCGTGTTCTACGTTCCTTTTCTTTTTTCTTTTTTTATTTTTTTGATACCTTTACCTTCTTCTTATACCATCTTAAATTCCTTTTCTGCTGGGTGATCTCCGGCGGCGGATCTATCAAGGTATTCTTTTTTATCTTCTCGTTGTTTTTTTATTTGATTTAATTTGGAGTTTTCGTTTATCCTGCTGCAACTGCTGATACGAATTGAACAGAGACTCCATGATTGGTTTCAGGTTTTTGGATTTCTAATCTTTGCTATCATTAATTTGTCCGGATGCTATGTGCTGGATTAGCTTGGTTTTAGGTTTCGTTTGATTTCCGTGTTTAATGATTTCATTATATTCTTTATTTTTGATGTTACGCAAACTCTTGAAGACTTATAAAACGGCTGCGGATGCCCTTCGATCATGTCATGAGATGAACCTTGTAAGAATTGGCTTTAGTGTTCAACTATGATCCCTTGATCGGAAATAATGATGGGATTGTTGATTTGATGAGTTATCAGCGTTGGATGTTATTAATATGTTAATGTTGTGCTTTTGTATTTCCCCTTATGGGTGAAGGTTTATCTCATGAAAAATTAGTGTAATATATTAAATGTTGTGATGCTGGTGCGTGGATTCACCTATCTTTCCTATTTCTGAATTAATTTTTTTTAATGTGAATGCTAATTTTACAGGTTCGGAATTTGTTTGTTTTTATTTTTTTTTTCTTTCATTTTGTCAAAATAAACTTAGTTGCTATCATGCTTTGCAAACTACTCCTCCAGGAATCCTTCATGATCATTCATAATTATCTTGGGATCCAACGTCAAATAGCTCACATTGCAATGTCGCTTGGACAAACCTGGTTTCTCTGCAACTCTTTGTGCTGTCTATTATTTCATTTATGATTGGAACCATCATCCATTTTGGATAAGGCTTATTTGGTATCGCACTCTCACCTAACCAGATGCCTCCCCACAAGTTAGATAAGAAAAGCCTCGAGCTCATAGATAACGCCATGTGATATAAGGCTTTAATAGGGAGCCTCCTACTTAGGACTTTTGCAACTATGCCTATTTACTAGGAACTTGTTTTGAATATATTTTGCAACCTCTACTTTTCCACTGTGCCACCTGAGCCACTCGTGCTTCAAATAATAAGTGAGATATGTATGTGGCATATAGAGGTTCATTTGAGGTGTTTGTCTTACATCTTATTCACTTTTCTTAGCCATTTGACCTTGTCAATAAATTCATCAAGAATTAGAGTTCTCGTTCTTAACATACCAATGTTTTTTCTTTGTGCAGATAGATCCATGGTTTGACCTCTACATAAAGCCCTTGTTTAAATGAAATTTCAAATGTGAGTTTGTTCTAAGAAAATGAATTTTTCCTTTTAACCTGTTTGCTAATCTGTAAGAGTAAGTGCTTTTCCAGTTAAGGCATAAATTAGTCCTAGAGTAAATATAATCAACAAAAAGCCAAACAAGAAATGTGATAGGAAAGGAAGCAGAAGGCTAGTGACTTTATTATTAACTTTTAGTAAAAACTGATGATGCACCCTTATCCCTTTACATTAGAAACTTGTAAGCACAAAAACTAGATTTTGATAGACAAGAGGTGACCAACTTTCATCCAAAAAGGAGATTGAAAACGAGATCGGCCTTTGGTCCGTCTACAACCCTCTATAAAAAGTTGTGGTTCAACAAGTCAAATGGTTCTCATGTACTTTTGGTTCAATGGATAGGTCTGGCCAGCTGTTTGGGTTCCACTTTCTTCATTTGCTGGGTTTAGGCAGATCATTTCATTCAAGCAGATGTTTCCATCTCACAATTACTTCCTCTCATCATTTCTGTCTTCTTCTCCTCAGCCACTTGAAGACCTTGCTATTCAAGCACTAACACATCTCTGTGCTACACTGTTGAACTGATTTGTTTAGGCGCGCATTCCTGTTGCACATTTTCTCCTTTTATCTGTTCCATTTTTCCCCTTGCCGTCCACCACAAAGCTAGCCATTTAAGCACTCAAACATCTCCTATGCTAAACTCCTTCTGTTACCTTGTTTGTTCTCAGTGCTTACTTTTCTGTCCAACTACCACCCCATGCTAAAGAAATTGGCTTCATTTTAGGTATATTGCTTTCTTTCCACCCCTCTTGACATAGAAATTTGCTTAGCTAGAAGTTTTCCAAAGCATTTGCGAATGTAGCATCTCCACCTTTTGCTCAGCAATGAAAGTCTTCTCTTTCTCTTGTCTCAGACTAGAAGACCTGTACTGGTGTAGGTATACCTGTTACATTGTTTAGTGGCTGCTTGTTTTTCAGGAATCATGTTGATTATGCATGCCATCCATGTGTCTGTCAAAATGCCTTGTTCATTTATTTCTGTAGAATCATCCAATGTTCAACTTCTGCCCTATGCATCTATGAATCTATCATTTCTTTTAAGTATTTTCTGCCATACGTTTATTTGTTGGAACACTTCTTCGATCAAATTTGTAAGTTGTCAATCCCTATCATGGGGACCAGGACCACAATAGGAGTGAAGAACAGCTGCAGGGCCTACTATGAACAGGAGTTTCAAGAAGTTTGTGTTCCATTATGGGATTTTTCTTAAATCAATTGTGTGCAATCTCAAGTTCTTATATTTTCTCTTTTAAGAAAGGCAGGATCATTCTCCATGATTTCTAAGATTCTCAATAAAGTTAATATTTACTCGACTGATTTATATAAGAGGAAGGAGTGATCTCATTGCACGATGAAGTGGTTGGTGTTAGGACATCACAATCTTAATTCAGGAAATAATTAAACATGCAATAGGCAAATGAGTGATTCCAGAGGGTGTATTTGATAAATAGCTGTAAACTAAGTAATTGAAATTGACATTTGCTACTAGTGTTACCTAGACACTTGGCATGGGTGCCAAGAGTCCAAGTGTCCTGTTGGACAGAGCAACCTCCAGAAATATCAACACTTCCAGACAGGTTAAAAATGGTGTATCCAAGTTACATGGCTTGCATTTGTTTGAAGATCAAGAACATGTTCAATGATTGCAATCACAATCATTTGGCACATGCAAAGCACTTTGGGTGACTCAGTGAGCTTTCTATGGATAATCCCATCAAACGATCAAATGCTAGGGATTGTATATCTTTGGCCATTAGATTTCTAAATGATGTAAATTTTTTGCCCGAGTTTGCTTGACAGAAATAATATATTATCATCATTGTAGTCGTCATACATGTGTCATTGCCACATATTTCTTTTACATGATAGCTGTTACGTCTCTAAGATTTAATTGTCCATGCTTCTTTTGGGTAAGAGTTGCAAAGTCTTTAGAAAATTTCTTTTTGTTTACATATTTATCTCTCCTTTCAAATTAAATATTACTTCAACATCTAAGTTATAAACATGATTTTCATGTGCTCTTTAATATATTTACATTCCTATATGTTTCCTTATTTACATTCAAGGAACATAGAGTACAACATATGTGTCATCTAATTAATGGAATACAATACGACATAACAGTAGACTTTGCTTATTTGGCGCTAACTTTTTTATCATAATTTATGGAACTAAAAGTGACTAATTTTTGTAAGTTCTTGTTCAGTTTTTATTACATTCTTCCTCTTTTGCTTGGTTACATACTAGCGGATTTTTTTCAAAAAAAAAAAAAAAAGTTGTGTGTGTGCATGTACTTGCGCACATCTTAGGTTCCCACATTGTGATGGATAGAATTACTACCCATTTGGTTCAGACCAAAATGTAAATCAACTACAGAACATCCAGTTCCATGTCTTTTCTGTTGTATAGAAGCCCCAGTAGTCAAGGAATGAATGACATCATTCTTATCTCTTGGTAAGTAAAACACTGGAACCCTATTTTGTTCATACATGTAGCAGATCTCTATATTGCTTTCCTGTGGCCACTAGTCATAACTATCCTTGTATTGTGTTCATACTTCTTCTGCAATGGGATACCAAAAATGAAGGGGTGCAAACTTCTAGTAACCAAGCAGAGGTCCCCATAGCCAATTAGATGTAAGATGATATGCCTTTTACTATAAGGATAGTAGTTCTTCCTCATTATAAAACGGGAGTTCCTTGTTGGAATCCCTTTCCTATAGTTATGATAACCTTTGAATAGTTTTACATTTTGTATGCACCCCAATTATCTTATAAACATGAGTTACAATGTTGTATCGTAATAAATCTACTTATGAATATGTCATGTTGTTGCAGTCAATTAGAATCCGAACCATCAAGCATTATGAATGTTCCTTTGCCAAGCATTTTTAGTTAGTACTGCTTTTAGTGTTATTTCAATTTTCAAGCATATTTCACCCTTCATCCTAAAGTCTTTTCATTTTGTTCTGTCAAAGTTTGCTAATTTAGGATAATTCTACCTTCAATTCCACATGAATGTGTATTTGCCATCTTGCAACCAACTGACTTAACATTGCTGGTTTTACTCATAATTAATGTGCTCCAAATGTGTAACCAACTCAACAAATGCTTACAAACTAGTTTATTGTAGAAAAGAGGTAGATATTTGTTGGATGCCCCCCCCCCCCCCTCCTTCCTTCATTCTTGGCCTAAATTGGACCATTCAATTCTCATATCTATCTTTTTAATATTCCTTCTAGTAGCAGCAAGGTCCACAAAACTAATACCGAGAACTATATGGGTACAGTTCGATAGAGGAATATGGTATGATGCGATGCAGTATACATCTCATACCAAAACAGGCTCTCAATGCTTTTTTTTTACTCCTAACTATGGTACCATCTAGAACCAAGGAATACGTGTCAATCTGGGAGATACTGGCTGACTTCGCTCAATTCAGATTAGTTCGACTTATATGCTGCACTAAACCTTTGTATTGTACTGGTACATCGCTAGTATGGTATGGTACAATCAATATGGGCCTGTAGGTAGACCTTGGGTGGCATATTATCAGGAATTCAAATTCGTTATTGTTAAAATTGTAGTTTTGTCCATGCTTCCTATTGCCTCTAACTTGTACTATGTCCATGTTCTCTGGCATGTGACATGCTTCTTATTACACCAGTCATATCATGTCAATTTGTCAGCCCATTTAATCTTCTGCATAAGCATGCTTTTACCAGATAAGTTTGACACCTTGTAGCAAATTCTTGTTGATCCCTCTCGTCTTTCCATGTGCTTAGAACGATGTCCTGAGACTAGGCCAAGGAACATGTCCTTTATCCCAAAGGAAGCACTGCAATAGGCAAAGGAGATTAGGTGCGTGGAAATAAAATAGGTTAAAGACATGAATTTCTTGCACACATAGGAAACAAATGCAATCCACCAGGCTAACTTATTGGCATGCATGTTATATTGAAGGACAAAAGCCACAGGTTAAGTAGACTTCTAATGAGGCAATTTGTAAGACTTGAATTATATGGCATAAATTTCATGGGCAATTTGTAAGACTTGAATCATATCGCATGGATATTTCTTTTTCTGGATAAACAATTAGAAATTTAATGAAGGAAAAACTATTGAAGAAAATAAAGGCAAAGAATGAGTTTTGTGTTTGGCTTTCATAATTCAATTAGACTTTTGTAGGAGCTAACTTTGCATTCTCTAAATCCTGCATAAATTTTCAAACAAATATGAAAAATATCCCCTTGGTTCAATATCAACATGCCTAACTAGAGCTTAGAGTCTATTAGCATATATGATCGTAACCAATTTTAGCATTTTAATTCACATACATAAAATTACATCAGAAAAAAAAGATCAACTTTTTTCTTAAACAATTATGGAATTATTAAAGTCTGATGCATCTTCCTCCTCTAGAAGGCATAAAGATAGGCACAAAGGAAATGCCCATGTCTAGGGCTGCAAATGATCCTAGATGCTCATGAGCAGCTTAGGATCAGCTCAGTCCAGGCTTGACTAACTTAGAAAATGAGCCAAGCTCGAATAGTTTTTAGAGCTTGGCTCATAAACAAACTGAACTTGAACATGAGCTAGTTGTTACAACAATTGGGAAGCTTGGTTCAACTCAATAAAAGCTGAGCTCAAAGCTTATACTACACAAGCTTAAACATCTGAAGTCAAGCTCAGCTCAAGCTTGAGCCAAGTTAGAGCAGCTCATATTAATGCCAAGCTAGGCTCGAGCAGCCTGCTGCTTAGCTCAGCTTGGGTCATTTGCATCCCTACCTACATCAGCTTCTTTATATCTAGCATCATCCACGAGCCTGAAGGCATTTATCAAGGGGCTTACATTTGGATGCTATGTAATCTGGGCCTTAGGCAATGCCTTTCTTAATAGCAGGAGGCCTGAGTGGTTGGTTATCTTGTCTAAGATCTGCCATGCTGATTCGTACTGATCGCACCATACTATTCTAGTAAGGTACTGGTACAATATCAAGTTTCAATTCGGTATAAACTAAACCAATCCAAATTGAATGAAACCATCTTGTACCACTCGGTACCGACATACCACCTGATACCAAGTGATATTATGGTTAAGAGTAAGAAAAAAATAGATATCCTGTCTTGATA
Source organism: Metroxylon sagu (assembly GCA_017589505.3). Lineage (NCBI taxonomy): Eukaryota > Viridiplantae > Streptophyta > Magnoliopsida > Arecales > Arecaceae > Metroxylon > Metroxylon sagu. Next base: position 664,710 of record JACVBY030000480.1, on the reverse strand, counting down.
CGGGATGTGTACCATATTGTACCAATCCATACTTACCAAACTGGTAACATGCTGGTATGATTCTCAATACCGATTTTGTGGACCTTAATCTTGCTCCTTTCTTTTTAAGAAACCTTAGGCTCGAAAGTTGTTTTCAAAAAATTATAGGGGAATCTGCTGGTTCAGTTGGCTATAGATTGACATAAAGTGGCCATTTTCCACATTAGTTGCTTAGTGGCTTGGTCTCCATAAATAGCATGTGATATGCATGAAGAAGTTGCAGAGTGTGTTTATTTGCATTCCATGACATCAGCCTAATTCTTTTGCTATGAAGAATAGTCTGTGACATGATATAGCACAATTATTATTGTGATAGTTCTATGTAACAATAATTTTTTTAGTTTATGACATAATACAGCACAAATATTATTGTGATTGCTCTATGTACCAATAATTTTTCTTCTGCTATTTATGAAGAGTCTGAAAGGAAAAAGCTGGGAAGTATAGGAAGAAGTATCTTCAGTCCTTCAGCAACAATAGAGAGGGACAGTTAAGAGATGCAATGTCTTCCCATTCAAAGTTGTCCGGCATGCAAAAGCAGGTCTTGGGACTATACAGAAGCTTTCTTCGAGTGGCACGTTTGAAGACCCCAGAAGAACGTCGTAGTATTGAGTCAAAAATCTCAGCTGAGTTCCGCCAGAATGCAAAGAATGTTGATCGAAAAAATTTCCTTTACATTGAGTATTTGCTGCGACGGGGAAAGAAGCAGCTTGAGCAACTTAAGAGTCCAGATACCATTGGATTACATACCTTCAAAGTCAGTAAGGAAGTAACACTAATTTGTCTCTTCTTTAATTTTCTTTTCCCTTTAGGGTATGTTTGGTTGCAAGGAAAATTGTATAGAATTTGTTTTTGGAAGAATTAATTTTTCATTTTGTTTCTTAAAATAAAAAATGATAAAATTGGTAAACTCAATAATTTAAGTCTCGATGAGACAGGGGCCGAGATGGCTAAGACGTCTCGTTCCAGAGAGATTTCGGAACCGATCTCGGCTATCTTGTTCCATCCCGTTTCGGTCATAATACATAAGGTGTTAATTTTAAATTGATCTAATTTATCATAAAGATATAACTTTTGAAGTTCAAAAATATATAAAAATTGAATAAAACACTAAAGCTTCACAAATATTTTTTTTGAAGAAAAAAGAATCCCAAGTAGGTATGGAGACATCGAACTAAGTCAGGGATCGAGACGGAATGGGTCGTAGGACGTTTTGTTACGTAAAAAAACTAGAACACTTCTATCCCACAAGATTTAAAACTTTGGGTAAAGTTGCTACTACATCTTTCAAAAACTTTTCCTTTTGTGGAATCTGACATTTCCTTTTCCTTTTCTGAAGAATTTCTTGCATTTTCTTGCAACTAAGCGTACCTTTAGGCTGCATTTGCTTTGAGGCATAAGGCTTAGAATAAGTCTTATGCCTGCCAAACAACTTTTGAAAAAATGGCATAACCAAGAAATAGTTATGCCACTTGAACTTTCTTACGACAGGCATAACTATTCTAAAGGGAAGCTGTTATGAGCTATTCCTTGGCATAAAGGCATCTTTTATGCCTACTTTTTTATTTTTTATGCACAAAAAGGTTATCATTCGAAAGTTATTTCAAATATTGTAGCCAAACAAAAATTAGAATAACTTGTGGCCTGACTATTCCCATGGGCATTACTTTTGCCATTTCCAATTCCTGAACTAAACTAAACCTTACAGATTTAGGATCCTGAAATCTATTAGGTCCATTTTGATTTATTATTAAAGTTTTTTCTATGGATTATATGTTCTGTTGCTTCTGTCATGCATAGTTATTACTACTGCAACAACTTAAAGCCATTGTTCAAATAAGATGAACTGAAGTACGCAAACTTGCTTTACATATTTCCTTATGTTCTTTTCTTACATATTTGTCAGCTCGCTTCATCCATGGCAACAAGTACCCGATCTAATGGCAGGATCTCGGAGCCTGCATCAGAACCCCATGGTGACAAACCAGGCAACAACTCCCCAGCAAGTTGATCTTGATGACATAACACATGCTACCTCTTGATAAACACACAAGACTTGGAACTTTTCTATTGCATTTCTGTGAGATCAGCACTCTAACAAATTCTCCAATTCATATCTGGCGGCAGATTATCAGAATTGGACCAATATTCATAAAAATGAGAGTTTTGTAGTCTGTATCAGCAGCATGGTTGTCTATGGAGCTTGCACAGATAAATGATGGTTGACCCAGATTTGCATAGAGAGGTGCAGGTCTACTTCATGAAATGTCACTCTGAACTGACAAATATAGTTTCAGGAAATTAACTGCTAATTGAGATGAAACACTGGATTAATTGACCACAAATGTAGGATGTTCAGCATTCCCAAACAAATGTGTTCTTTTATTTAATGGAAAAACATTCTTTTACCCCACCAAATATTTATTTGCACCTTCTACGTATTTAAGCCTGTGGCTTCTAATACCTTCCTGTTTGCTGCCCTCCTACAACCATGAGGCAGCTACGCCACTTAAACCAGCTGAATGAGATGGTAAACTTCATTCCTCTGAGTCTAAGGATCATCTGGCACCTTTCATCTCCCAGTCAACTATTAGGCATGATCCGATGTTAGATCCAGTACCAGTACACGTGCATATGATCAGGGACTTGCATTACTGGTTCACAATGCATGTGTCGTTATATGTTTGATGGGACTGTTTCCTGTTATTATACATTTGAAGGTCCAATAGTTGATGTACAAATGAAAATTTGTGGAATGGTCTATGTTCTTCCTGCATTGCTTGAGAAGATCAGCATCCTTGATGTCATTGATGAACTGGATGGCGTGACTGATCCAAGCTACTTCAGTGATCATCGTTCTGAATTTGAAGTCTATGGATTTTCTATTGCATTTTATTTGTGGAAACTAACAGAATGAGTGCTTCAGCTCTCTCCCACCGTCAATTATGCTCTCCAACATGTTTGGCTCAGGATGAGGATGCCCCTGTTGAAGGATTCAAAAGCTCTGGTGAGTGGTGGTTCAAAGTCTTGTTGGTTGTTGCATGTAGCGTTTTCATTGGCAAACAAATAGCTATCAATGGACAGGACGTCAAAATGCTTTGAATCAGAAGAGGAACCAAATTTCGTCCAGTGCAATGTTCATAAAGCAACAGTTTGGGTTCTGCATCTGTTGATAAATGGATTGCCAATTTGCCAGTGTAGTGAGAACATTGGGCACTATCTGTAAAGCAAGCATCATGTCTTAGAAATTCTGATTCTACCATCTCCTTATTGTGAACTAGCACTATAGCCAGAGAATTCAATTTGATCTATGGTTTGTCATTTCAGCCAGCATTAGGTCTCCTCTGATGGCGTTTTTCATACTTGGGACATCATACGGTAAAACACAGGGATCTTTTCTCCAAGTTTAGTGGTTCCATGGTTTTGTTGTCTTGTGTTTAGTATCCTCGATTAATTCTTCACATTTTGGACCAGTTAGTTTGAGAACTGTGACATATATTGACTTTGATAAGCTTTAGTTGTGAAGTCCTGCATCCAGGGACTTAAATAAATGCTTGCAACTTGATCAAGATCTCATCTTCAGTCAATTTCTTATTCAAGGCAGATCAAAGAAGCATTTAAATCCAACTTTCAAACTGACTCAACTGCCACACCTACCTTCTGGACTTGGTTTTAGCCAGCAAGTCTGTCACTAGAGTCTTAGAAGTCTAACTCAGTTGACCCAATCAACTGTGACTTTGCCTCGATCATTCCTGTTTGTCAACGGAAGGGGCTAATCCTGTTAACATCTCGGCCCATCAATAAACCATTTTGTGAGAGAGGTGTAAACTGGTTCAAGATCTTCTATTCAAAAAACTTGATTAACCAGAGAGTCTTGAAAGAGATACACGAGGCGTGAAAGGGAGAGCGGCTGGTGTTGTTTCATCACTGATGCAGTGGCAAGAGAAGAGGACTCCAGTGCAGCTAAGATTAACTTGGGATCAACTGGTGATTGCAGTATTTTGGATTCTTTTGGAAGGAAAAATTTGCCCATATCCTTTTCAAGAAGAATGCTTCTGTGGAAAGGGCCCTTATTCAACGCTTATACCTGTTCAATGACTGCTCTTCTTTTGTAATTCTATGAAAGTGAAAGATTTGAGCAGAGAGTCTGGGGGTCGTGTGTGAGCTTTCCTTGTCAGTTTAGTCTGGATTTCTTTCCTTGGTAGTTTGTATTGCTTATTGGACTACTGGAAAGGTCATTTCTAAATAAAAATTAAATGGTTTCCTTAACCTCTATTAAAAAAAAAGAGAGAGAGAGAGAGAGAGAGAAAAAAAGATAACATTTTGCCAAGATAAAGATTAAGGACTGCAACATGAGCAAGAAAAGAATTTCTCATTCTCCCAATGGAGTTCTAGTGTACCACTCCTCGGAGTGTTTAGATTTGGTAAACAAGAAGACAAGTTTTTTTATCCTAGTCCTACTCGCAATTTTACCATCATCTCTTGTACCTAACAGCTATCTCAATGGACTGAATTCCATGTATGATTCATTGGGAGAATAAGAATGAGGTTGCTCTTGTGACGGGGGACGGTGTGAAAGGTTAGGACTGGGTCAAGTCATACTTTGCTCTTGATAGGCTGAGGGAATGAATCCAAAGCATGTTTATTGACATGGAGTGATGAAGACCTGCACCATCCCTGCCCAAGAGTCAGAAGCTGTTGAACTTCGTCTCTACATCCTATCTTATCTTATCTGTCATGTCTTCTCTAGAATTACTGAAAACTTCTTTTTTTTTTTGTATTTTTTTAATTTGTTGAATGCTATTCTTGGGCAATCATAGGATTCAAAACTATTCAAGAACTGTCCAATAATTCGCAAGTTCTATATATTGCTCATGCATTATTATCAACAACTTATAATTTAGATACTCATGGATTATATACAATGATGCTGTCCGTAATTGCTGGTGGCAGTGCAGCTATTTCTTGTTCTGACATTTCCTATGCTTGTTTTTCCATAAATATGTAATTTTTTATATCAACAACTTCACATATTTTAAGATTTTAGATTACATATGCAATTTCTTTCCTATTTTTTGAGAAGTTCTCTGTATTTTTCCTGAATTTCCAATCTTTTATCCTAGCTGAATTGTTGCTGAACACCAAAATTGTGGTTATTCTTTCAAGTTAAACTCAAGTAGAATTAACATGTAACCCTGTCAAAATATGTTATCTCACTTTCAGTGCCAAACTTGAGATAACCTCTATCTACTTCATGGATGTTGAATTGTCTAAAGAAAATATCATGGTAGGCCGGGTCACAGATGCAGGCCTAATTGAATAGACAATATTGTTCGAGCTAACTCCATCCCAAGCTTTACGTCATTATTCATGAGATTGACTGGTTGATTGATGGATATTAACATGTAATTAAAGAAATGTAATGATGTAAACAGTATTGACTTCTTCATGATTTATTTATATGACATCATGGATTTCTTCCAGGATTAAAAAACTACACATGGGCCACTCTCATGCTGATTGAATCCAAATGTAGAGTACTGAACGATGTGATGGAGAAGGGGTAACGCTTATGTCACACCAAAATTATGGAAGGCCAGGTTTTCACTGGATAGGCCAATATGTTAGTCTTCACTTAATTAGTCTCAATCCAGTGAACCACTTAAACTTTCTTCAACTAGAACAAGACATGGAATAAAGTAACAGCTGAGCTAAGATATATGTTAACCTTTTGATTTTTCTAAATCAACACATTATAATATTGCCATTTAGTGTACCATGTAGTCATGTAGTAGCAATATGGCACTTTCTCCATGTAGATTTTTTCAGCTTCTTTATGAAGAAGTTATAGGTTCTTTATAACATTAACTGCTTGTTTCTGAGCTTTTGTAGGTCATTCTTATTGGTTATTTTGATTGATGTAATCATAATCATATATTATTTACTCCAGAGCTCCAAGTTTGTCCAAATTGCTTTTAGTTGATGACAGCAGCTCAGCTGAAACAAATTATAGTAATAATTCTTGATTGCCTGGAATCCTAACTATGATCATCTTTTTCATTTGTTTTGCCTCATTGGAGCTTGCTTACAAAGTCAGAAGTTCTAGCCTAGAAAAGGATTTACTAGAAGAGTTCTCCAAACTTACTTCAGCCTCTCTGTCTCACATCCTCAAGCATACTGTGTAACATTTTAGTTATATTTGTATCAAACAATATAATATCATCCTACCACGTGTGATAGGTACTTTAAACATTTTCTATGTCACTTCAAGTCATTTATATAGTTAGCTTATGCAATGGTTTGAGTGTTATCAAAATGTTAGTAATTAAAATCTCTACCGGTAGTTGCAAATTGGACTGAGTTTTAGTTCATATAATAAATCAGGACAGGTATTATTTTACTAGGTCTAGGTTATACACTAGAGTGATTTTGTGCCCTAAGCTCAACATAATATATTTTACACATAGTAGCACATCAATAAATGAAGGGGGCTATAACTTATTAGCCCAAACAAAAGTAGGATAATATTTCTTCTCTAAATAATCGCCTCCTGATTTTTAGTTGCCGCCAGAAGATAATAGATTTGTGATAAAGTACAGTTTGATCATCACATTTTTTATATAACTCTTCTGCAATTATTTTTTTGATATAGATGTATATCATAACATCACGTTGGCCTTTTTTTTTTTTGGAGGTTGGATGGGGGGATTAATATTTTTATTGTTATAATTTTAATAGATTTAAATTTTCTATATATACCAAACTACTATTGTATGCATGGAATGTATGTAACTAAGAGAGAGTCACCTAAACAGCAAGTAAGGCATACACTTGAGTTTCCATGGGATTCTTGAAAAATTGGGTGATAGTTTCAGTGTCCAACATTTCACATTACATGACTGTTCTAAAAAAGTTCTAAATTAGAATTCTAGAGATTTTTTAAATCTGCCAAGACTTTAAGTATGAAAGTCTTCCAAAATATTTTCTTTTTCTTCTCCTTTTTCCTTTGGATTGCGTTGGGACTCTATGAAGGATGGTCCAGTCATTAGAAAGGGTTGGAAAGGGAGTCCAGTCCCAAAAATCTATCCCATTAAATGGAGCATCAAGCCATCACCCACCTCCTCTGTCCCTCGTTATTTAAGATAGAAATAAAAGAAGTTTAGCAACAAAAAATGGATGCTTATTTCAATTGACATAATTTTAAAATAATCTTCTGTAACCATAAAAAATTTAAAAAAAAAAAAAACTTGAATTTTTAGGTCATGACCATTGATTTTTGCTCCTCATCTACATGACAGATTAAAATTTTGATTTTCTATTCTAATAATTAAGTTTAGGAATCTTATTTAACCTACTTATGCTTACATTTGTCACCCATTTCTATCATTTATTTTTACTCGTGTGCCTTACCTGCCACTCCTAAGATGGGTCCAAGAAGGAGGAATCCAATCCTTCATGATAAAAGGAGAACAATGCTGAAGGAGAAAAGCGAAGTCACCATCAAAGAAGATCTATAGTTCTCTCCTGTTTTCGTGCATGCATAACTTGTTTTCTAATGATTCCTTCTTTTATACTGGGGGTGTTGAAACCACTACAAGAGCCTATAGGATTTTTATTCTAGACAGCAAGATTTTGCTAACCCAGGACCTCCAAATCAAATAGCACTAAAGAATGCTTTCTGATTTGAACATTCCATCTCCCCTTAGTGGAGAGTGATCTTGCTAGCCGAGTTATTGCTCCAGTGGCAACTCCAATTAGCCTTTTAATGTTCCTGAGATGTTTGCATATTGCCTTAACTTTCCAAATTCTGGATAAAATGGATTACTTTTATGATTTAAAGGAGCTTTATATATGATTTGCCACCATTAAAATTGCGTGCAAGAAACATGTTCCAACTAGCTTTAATATAGCGATCCAATACGGCCAAAAGAAAAAAGTAGGCAGCATCACCTTTTATGGCCTAACAAGACAATATCTTACATAAGCCTAAACAATCATCAAAGAGACCTTGGGAATCTTATATGGTGGAACAATAGAAATACTGCAAATATTTCTCAACTATGAAGCAATTCAACCCCTCAATTTTCTCTCTTTGGAGTAGCTATCATATGAACTGATACCTAAAGAAAAATTCTGTTCTGAAGGCCTCTATCTTATCATCTTGATACCTGATTGGTCATCATGATGATGACCAGAGGAATTGAGCTTTTGGACTTGTTTTCAGCTGGCATTGCTGATCCATTTATCATTCATATCATGTGATCGAAACCTTTGCATCTCCTGTTTTATAACCTTTTCTTCTTTCTTTCCCCACTATCTGCACAGGGGGGCAGATGCGGACATTGAGATCCCAATAGGATATGTAGCCTAATCTGAACAGTCAATCTCCCAGCAGGAAATCTTCTAGCATGTTGACTGTAAAGTGAATGGGTAAATAAACTACTGGCTACGATTTTGTTGGCTGTGGTGGACCTTGGTATGAGATGACAGTTGAAAGCAGGCACATTTAAAAGTAGGGGAGGAAAAAAGATGTTTTGAATAGCTATGTTAATAATCTAACCAATCCAGGAGAGCTGGTTACTGCAGGAAATCTCTTGATGAGGGATGTTCCTGCCTGGTGTCGGCCATATGCCGGCCTCTCCAATGTGACAGGCCGTAAGATTCTGTCTTGCCACCTGGATTGATCTCATTGGCTGTCTAATCTTAGGGTGTCGATAAGCCATTGGATAGCTGTCTCAAATAGTTTGTTTAAACCGTACGTGTGGCATCAGGAATTCTGGTCGCAGTTATTAACTCAGCGCACGTGCATTCTTACAGGCTGAAAAGTCAACCATGATAAAAGATTATGTTAATCAGAAGATTATGTTCTTTCAGGCAAATTAATATTCAACTGAACCAGACTTTAATATTTAGTCCTTATTGACTAATTACAAAATATATTATCCATCATACCAATTTTTCTTAATTTTTGATCTATGCGCATGGAGAAACGATAATTATGTGCACCTATATAGTTATTTTCTTACTGCACATAGTTATTTTTTCACTGCATATAATTATCTTCTTACCGGCTACTGCACGCAATAAATATAAGTGTACACATAGTTATTGTGCATTGAGAAGGACAAAAAATTTTTAAAAAATTATTATTATAAATTGGATGTTAAGTGGTTAATCGAGAAGGGCTAAGTATTAAAGTCCGGTCCACTAAAGGGCCACATATCAGTTTGCTATTTTTGTTTTGCTAGAAAAGATTGCTTTCTTTTTTTATGTTCTCTAATTTAAGGATTTTAATTTCTTTTTACCAGATAAGTCTTGCAATAATATTCTCTCTCATAGTTCTTCATGTGATTTCATTTATGAGCTTCCTCACATACTACTCGGTTAAGCATTTCTTGGTTGCTTTAATGCCTTTATCTTAACTTCTCAAGTTATTAGTATAATCTTAAAGAATAGCCAATTATCAATAAATTGAGGGATGATATTTGCATGTCTCTACTTAAGAAAAAGATGTATTGTATTTTTTTTTCTTTAAACTAATAAGCCAATAATCATCTTAGACCAAACCTTTGCATCATTTGTAATGAGAATGGTTGAGTGAGCTTGTTAGCTAAGATGTATTGCATATTTTTTTCTTTAAACTAACAAGCCAATAATTATCAATCTGCTAAGTTTAGACCAAACCTTTGCATCATTTGTAATGAAAAAGGATGTGAGCTTGTTAGCTAATCCATAATTTCCTAACTTGCTAAATCGATGTGAATTATCAATTGATGAGGATCCAATTGGTATGAAACATAGTTCAATGTGCTTTTAAAAAATGATGAATTAGAAAGTTTATAAGAGAGACTTATCCTATTAATTCATATAAGTAGCATATATCCTTATGTAAGCTATTTTTTATTCCTAAAGTGTTTTTTCTTTATATAATTTATCTTATGTTTCTAAATAAATTCAAAATAAATATTTGATATTAATTTGTAGAAATCAAGAAACATTAATTTATATTATCCTATTTTAAGCAAACCTAATTTAAAAGAAAATAAATTATCCAATTCAAGCAAAGCAAACCAATATTGAAAAGAAAATCCTGTAGTACATATCAAAGGCTAGAGGTAAGAAATAACAAAAACTAAACCTAACCCTTTTACAGCCCTAGTTAATCGAAGTAATAAAGGAGATATAATTATACAAAGTCTAGCTTGGTAAGAACTAGGGTGGATGATTAGCTATCCTTGATGGTACTAAAAATCATCAAAAAAAAAAAAAAAATCTTTATAGATTGATATAGCACAAGAGCACCTATTACTTACGTGTCATGAATAAAAATGAGAAAAAGATAACTCAAAGAATCATCAAAGTTGATACGAAACGCTCTAACTAGTATGAGGAGATTGAATAGGGTCTATAAGCAAGATTTATTGCATTAGAAGGTGGAATCAAGCATTAATCATCTAGAGGTCCTAATTTACTTGCATGATGTTTGGTTGAGATTTTTTTAAAAAATAATTAATTAATTAATTTTTTGAACTCAACAATATGGTGTTACACTACAAGGGTGCAACATACCGAGCAATTAAGATTAAATTCTATCATTTAAACCTCAAAATATGTCATTCAAATTAAAGATTTTCTTTTTGCAGAATATTTTAATCAAGTGTATCTTTTTATCCAAGAAGAATTAGATAAAGCAACTGAAAATAAGTCAATTTAAGGTCAAGATCCACCTTAAATAGGATTTTAGTTTTTTCATAATTATTTCTAACTATTCTATTTCAAGAAAGTTGTTACTTCTTTTTAAGTGAGAGAGGAATTCAACTCATACTATGTAAAAGCAAACTTACTAGCATAACTAGAGATTTCATGGCTTAATTTTATTATAGAATTTATTAATAAAAATTTTAAACTTTATTTTTATTAATTTTTATATTTTTATTTTTAAAAAAGATTTGAGTTGTGCAGGTTGAAGAAATTTTCTCCTCAATCAAATTGAATGGAGAGTATAGAACTAAATAAATAAATGAACTCTCATCATCATTGCTATAATGATATTTTAATGAGGAATAAACTTTAGGGTCATCTGAAAATGCTAGAAAAGGAGGTTCATTTAGTATATCATAACTATAAATTAATGTGAAGCTTTAATGAATTAATTCTAAAAGGTTTTTCTCATACATTCATGTCGTGGTAACATAACATGTTCAAAATATATATTAGTAAAGATTAAACACATCATGAATGATTAAAGAAAGTGTTTTAGTTATTGGTGGCTTTTCTTCTACCATTCAATTCCAACTGATACTTTCTATCTTAATTCTAGAAGCTCGTTTATTCTTTTGAATAGATCATGGATGATCAAAGTTATTCTAGAATCCTACTTGATTTCTAGAAGCCTATCTTTTTATGTTTCCTTTGAGGTGCATGACCTCTTTGTTGTAACAACAATAACAATAAGAACAAAACTAAATACATCATGAATGATTAAACTATGGTCCATGATTAAATTTGGATCATACATGTTACCAAGTGGATGTGAGTTAGGAAGTCAATCTATTCATACATTATTCCAAAAGAAGGAAGGTTATCAACACCTTAAATATTATTACTTCAACTGTATTGAAATACTAAGATACCTTATACATATGTTCTTGTTAAAAGTTAGATAACTCAGTTCAGATGCACAATTGAGTAGTTATAGCATTATTTATTTAAATACTAAAAAAAAATGTAAAGCAACTATATGACATTTCATTAGCTAGATGAGGAAAAAATTAAGTAGGAAAATAAGAGTAATGCATGTGACAAGTATGGTTCTTATAAGCTGATATAACTTGTTGGCACCACTAAGACCTATTATATCAATAATTAAACATGTGATTTTATTTTTGATTTTTGATTTTTTATTCTATTTTTATGCACAAAAATAATTCTGTCAATTAGAGAACTTAGCAAATAATTTTCAATCCATAGCTAATCCAATATAATTCAATCTAGCTAGGCTCCAAATTTAATCCCGAGATTAGAGGTTTGGGATCCAATATTGGAAACTAGACAAGCAGAATCGATTGGACTTAATAAAACTAATGTGGTTTAGACCACTAATTTAACCGAAAGTTAGGGAGTTTTATACATCAAGGTATGGGACCAAATTAAAGAATTTTCAAGTTCCAATAAACTTCAAATTCACATAAACATCAATATTTTTCCCTTAGGATAATATAGAGACCCCAGGATTTAAGAGATTTAGATGTATTTTCTCCCTCTCCATGAACCATATCTCTCGCATATTAGATGTATTTCTCCACAAATATATATATATATATATATATATATATATATATACAGACTTCATTAATCGTATCTCTCTCTCTCTCTCTCTCTCTCTCTCTCTCTCTCATATAACAAATCATACCACCTGACCACACCTTCTAGATAAGCCAAAACCGGCAGCCATTCACGCGAGTGGATCTCAACCCAAGATATATATATATATATATATATCGGCTCCAAAAACAGCAAGCCATAGCCGGGTAAATCCTCACCATATCACCAAAAGATGGCACGTACGTAGCAGTTGGACACCTTGTGACCAAGTCTATGTAACCTTACAGTATGGAAAGATTCGATCCCTCGCATAAATTATATCCAATTCCGTATGCTAACATATACCAAGATAATGTCATCTTAGAGATACCTCATATCGGCTTTCTCCTCGTTCTAAAGATCCTTATAATTTGGCACACAAGGAAGGTGCTCACAAACAGGAGGATAAGAGTTAAGGTGGGCAATATAAGAGATCAATAGCTGTGCTGGTTTCCTTACAAGCCTTGTTTGATCCATAACTCCATTTAAACTGCGAAACCACGCCTTCCTTCCGTTCTTGGGAGAAAGCAATAAAGTCCTTGCCATCTCATGCCTTCTTGCCATCTCATGCCTTCTCTCCCTCTGCTTATAAGAAGAGGAGGGATCTCCAAGGGTCAAACCCATCCACCGTCTCAGCCTGTTCTGAGAGCCGGCCACATGCCGAACCACCTTAGCATGGAGGAGAAAGAGAGAGGGAGAGAGAAGAAAGAAATTGCACTGCTAGTAGAAGAAGGAGGAGAAGGAGGAGGAGGAGGAGGAGGAGGAGAGACGAAAGAGATCATGTTGGTGGACTTGGAATCGGACGACAAGGACGGTGGGGACGCGGTGGCGCCGGTGATCGAGCTTAACCTCATCGGATCGTTCGCCTCGGTGGAGGCCGAGCAGCCGGCGGCGCCGCCGGAGTCGGAGCCCCGAGTGTTCTCATGCAACTACTGCCAGAGGAAATTCTACAGCTCGCAGGCGCTCGGCGGCCACCAGAACGCGCACAAGCGCGAGCGCACCCTCGCCAAGCGCGTCGGCGCCGGAGGAGTCCCGGCTTACCGCTTCCCGCCGAACATTATGTCGCTGCCCCTCCACGGGTCGTACCCCGGTAGGCCTCTCGGCGTCCAGATGCACTCCATGGTCCACAAGCCGTACGTCGGGACGGTGACGACACCGGTGGCGGCGGCGGCTAGATTGCTCTATGGGAGGCAAGGTGCTTGGTCTGGTCCTCCGCCGGTTATCAACCACCAGCCCGCAATTGGAAGGCTGTTAGCTGAAGAATTTTATGCGGCGACGAGGATCCCCGCGGCGAGGTTCGATGAGTCGGTGGGAGCGACGACCGCCGGTTTCCGATGGACTGGTGGCGCTGATGGCGGTGGCAGACATTTGAACCTCAGACAGGAGGAGGAGCTGCCCAAGCTTGACTTGTCTCTCAAGCTCTAAACTAGTTTTATTTATTTTATTATAATACTATCTAAAATAGTGGGTCTTCTTCTGTTAATATAAACTAGTAGTAGTACTGACTTCTAATTTATGAGAATTGGATGCCTCTTTACCTTCTTATGATGAGTTGAATAATTAGCGAAGGTCATTCTGATATCAGCTTAGTTATCATAAAAGAATGTGAATTTATTTCATTCATTTGGCTGTAGATTTCTCTTAATTTTTTTTTTCAGTCTCTATTATTCTTTGCATGAATTCTAGGCTTGAGATGTACCAGTTCTAAGGTTTTTAAACTAATGATATTGTTGAACTGGGTGTAGAGGTTGGTAAATATATTTAAAAGAGTCAATTTAAGCTCTTCTTAAGGCCGGTTTCTCTTCATGGACAAGAAAATTTTAATTTAAACAGTGGAAAGAACTCTTTATAGATAGTGGGATTTCATGCCAAGCTAAAATTATATTATATTTATTGTTATGTTGGAAAATCTTGTCTGCCAGATTTAAACATTTAATTTCGATGCCTCATGGTAAAGTAATTAAAATCTTAATTTACTGCTGGTGATGTCTCTATTCTAGAATTTCCCACCTTTCTTTTCTTGTGTTAGATTACTTGTATACTATGATTCTTTATTTGCTTTTTACTATACCATCTACTTGTAAAGACAATAAGACTATTTACAACACAAGTAATTCCAAATCCTGTAAATTAATTACGGATTTATAAGGTTGTATTCTAGATATTCTCTGTTGATTAATATATTATAAAAAATAGTGGTCCAATATCTTATAACTTTTGTGGAGTCAAGTTATTTCGTTGACTTAATAACCAATATTTTTCTGAATTAGAAAAAAAAAAAACTTTGTTAACTATTAAAGAATTATCTCTACATTTAATACTTCCATTGATTGGCATAAATTTTTTTGTTTACTCAACTCATATATTGCATTATGCTTTGGATGCACGTGTGGTTATGGGGATATATGACATCCCTTACTATTTTTTAAAGTTTAAAATTATTTTTTAATTCAGACACCATCATGAAATATAGATTAGTATGTAACATGAAGTATGATTGCTTCTAACTTTTTTTCTCATATCTCTCTCATGCATGTATGTATAAAAATTAGAAGTCTACAAGCAATGATCTTTGAGAGTGGCCCTTCACTAATTTTATCTACACCATTTGAATGCAAGAAAAGGGTGAGTTGTGAATCAACTTTTTAGTATAATCACCAAGAGGATTTATCAACTTGATGGCACTAAGATACTTGTTCTCTTTCTTAAATTAACAGATCAATAGGGACTAATTAAATCTTAATTTTAAACTCTTACCATATTTTTTAATCAAAAATAGAGAAATTCATAATTGTACTTCAATCAACATAGAATTTTCTCTCCCTGATTCTTTATCCATTCTTTTCTCTCTCTCTTCATATTTTTGCTTATTTGCCCTAGCTTGATCAAGTAGGGCTCAAGTTAATATAGTTCATACATAATTTGAAGCAGTTCAGTTATAGATAGTGCAGTTGAGGTTTAGTTGAGTTTAAGTATGGTTTGTCATAGTTTAGACCTTTTTTTTTAGGAAAGAAGAGGGAGGGTGACAAAGAAAGAAGGTTTATAACCTTAAGAATATATCCCCTTGAACATTAGCTGAAGTAAGCTAAAGAAAGCTAGGAAGAAAACTCTAAGCTCCAACGAGCCCTTTCCTTCCATAGGATAGCTCAATTTGATAAGAAATTCACTACCTAATTGGCTTTCCTATAAGGATGAACACATTTAAATTCTAATATTGATAACGTAATCGATTGAAAATTTTTCAAAAATAAATTTTGATAATATCATTAACCCCATAAGGAAGATACAACTATAACTAAACCTCCTTAAAGAATAATCTTGAAGTTTTAAAACAATTAAGTTACTATTCTCAAGCATACGATAGTTCAATTAACTCTGTATATAGAACCGAGGAAGTGGATGGAGGAATAGCTAGTAGTTATAAGATATGAACTGCTTCAATACTAGAAGAAGTAAGGTGAACTGTTCCATCAAAGTTGATTTTGATGTAACCTAGTTAAGGACCATTTATATGTAGTGGTCCATACACTCTTGATGAGGACATAAAAAATTTTTTATTAGAAAAATTATTCATGCTATATTTTTTTTCGTATGAAACTAGGAAATCAAGGGAGATGGCATTAAAATGTTTCTTGAATGGAAGAGAAGTTGGACAGTAGTGCCGATGGCTATGGTGTTTATATATATATATATATAGTTGCCAGTAGGCTAGAAAGATGGGCACATAACATCATAGAGTAGCTTTACATGAATGTTTTCAATTTAACATGAGAGTAGGCTTGTGTTAATAATAGTAATGTTAAATAAGAGAACAAAATACCATCAGATTTCTCTTACTTGTTTCTTTTTCTTAAAATTTTAGCCTTAGGTGACTCATAATCTACAGCAAGCCACCTGAACATTTATCAACCATTGAGATTTAACTTGAATATCTTACTGAGTTGAGGTTTCTTTTTCTATAATTTTTTTAAAATTCTACCTTAAATTTTTTATTAGATTAGAAAATCTTATTATAAAGTTTTCTTATTTAGTTGTATCTTAAATTTCTCATTATATTGGAATATATTTTTTGTACATTTTTTTTATTGAGATTTGAAATAATTTTTTTTTATAATAAACTTTTTATGAGTAAGTATGGTTGAGTAGAAGCTTGTGAAGTTTATAAAAATTATGTATGGATTGATTAGATATGAGCGTAATTTTTTTTTTTTTGAAGATTAAGGTAATATATATTTTTTAGTAAATTATTGTAAAATAGATATTGATTGAATTAAATTAAATTTGAGTTTTTTTATTTTTTTTTGGCATGAATCTTCTAATATTGCACGTTCAAAATTTTTTGGATCCAATTCACCAGAATCAAACAACAAGCAACAGTCCACTTTCCAACATCTGTCTTCTTTTCCAGTGCGCTTACAGTAGGTTTCAGGACAAAGTCTTGTCATAAAATCTCAAGGAAGAAATCTAGAGACAAGTACAAGAATTAAGGGAAAAGAAGAAGTCTTGAATTAGGAGCCGGCAAGAGTACTGACCTGAAGGTGTTGGTGGGTTGTCAACACCCTAAGCGTGCACTTTTCCAACTTCCCATCGATCAAATTTTGGACTCGGCGAGAGCACTCTCATGTAGCTTGGCCAGTGCCTTTCATAGATAAATGAAAAAAATAAAATAAAAAAAGTTAAAGTACTATATCTATTTGTTATAAGTTTTCAACCTTTCTTTCTTGTCTTTTAGGGAATTCACATGGTTATAAAATCCAAGTGATGGATAAGATCCATGTCAGTCATCCACCTCCACAGGAAAAAAGATAGGGCCAATGATGCAGCTCAGTGCTTCCCATTGCTCAAAATTGCTTGTTTGCATGCCACATCAAATATTATATGAAGTGGTTATGATATATACAAAGCTTTACATAAGCCTCTTGATGCAACCCCACCCAGAAGGAACTGGATGTGGTTAAAAAGAAATCCAAAAACCTCTTCCAGTGGCATTCCATCTCAGCATCCATTTTTTGTGGGTTTACATCCAACGACACAGTAGCCAATTCTCTTATAAAAGTGCTTTGGATTCCCTTGGAGTAGCATTGGATTCAAAAAGGACAAAGTTTTATGGAGTAATGATGAGTTCAAGTAGAATTATTTATATGGTGCTCTTTTTTTTCTTAAAAAAATTGCAGGTAGATGGATTAGAAAAATTTAGTAATTTATTACAGCACTTTGGTGGAAGATTAGGTCCACGGGCGACGATTGAAGATTTGGATGACGCAATGGATGTGGAAATAGATTTCATGGGGCCCAACGTGCTTTTGATGCGACGAATAATAATGCTCTTTTAAGACAATGGAGTTTGTTGCTATCAACAAAGACAAGTCCAAGTAGTGGTTGGCATTCAATTCTCGGAACCATGCATGTTTTTCAGTAGGTGCCATGAATTTCAATTTGGAATAAAAAATTGCGTGCGTGACATGTTTGTCCTTTTGATTAGAAATTGCATGACATGTTTGAAATTTTTAGAATGTGTTTGATTTTCAAAAATAATTCACATTTGATAAATAAAAAAAATAAAAAACATAACTTCAAAATAGCCGATAACATAAAATGATATAAAGATATTTTTTCTATTTTCATTAAAATAAAGAGAAACAAAGAAAACAAAAACAAAAACTCAATTTTTTTTAATCTATCAAATAATTATTTATAATGAAAATAAAAACAAAATAATTATTTTTATATATCAAATATATTTTTTACAAATCAGAAGGTAAATAATGAAAATTATTTTAAAAAAAAAAAATTAAGATGAGAAACATTCCTGAAAACTAATAGCTTAGCTTAAACAGAGGCTCTATTGATCGGTTGGTTCTATAAGGAAGCTTCGTCAGTATCAACTTTTTGAAAGAAGAAAGTATGGGAGAAAGATTGGGTCAAGAATGGGCACGGTGATCCAAGCAAGTGGGAGAAGATTGAGTCAAGAAAAAGATACAAACCATTTGGCCATGGTTGGCAGACCAAGTCTGCTAACACCACACAGCATAGGAACCCATGACTTCGGGCACCAGCAACAAGATGAAATGCAAACAGAAGGGAGCAAAGGAGAAGGAATAGCTCATTTGGAGTTTAAACACCACTGAAGCATCCATGGAGAGGCATCGCCAGCTTCCCTCACGCAATTGCTCAATTGCTCATAGAACGCCTTTGCAAGGCCCTTGTATAGAAAAAATCCTCATGGTTTGGAAATCTATGAATAATTATTATTTAACTATATCAAAGCAAGATAAGCCAAACAAGATAAGAGATCACTTATTAGGTAATTAAGGTAACAGTGGATTAAATAACTTGCACTTGATCAATTATGATTTTAGATTAATAACAGCAGATTCCAGTAGCCTGCATCTAAGAAGCACAGCATGAACTTTGAGACCGAATGCCACTTAAAAGTTTTTGAACTGCATCTGCTGGGATATCTGCTGCTTCTCAATCTTATGGCTATATTTCTATCAGCAAAAGCATGAATCCTGGATGCATCCTGCATCCTATCTGTCAGTGACCAAAACCCTTCATCGATAACCCACTAGCATCTTCATTGCAAGGAAAGCCCCACCAGAATCACATCTCAAACTACTCTTTTCTGCTTTTATTGTTCCTCCCAGAAGAAATACAAGGATGCGTAGAGTATTTCACACCAACACTGGCTGTGAAAATTTACAGGAATATCGCAGCACCAAATCATAGTTCTGTTATTAGTAGTAAGAGAGTAAGCAGTGGGATTAACATCATGTAGAAATGATCTTTGGACAATATGTGACCCTGAAATGTGAAAATGGATGCCAACCATAAACTGAAAGTAGAAATAATCTAACCACCTAAATGATAATAAATTTGGGATTCCAGGGCCCAAATGAATGTATCAATAAATACATGATACATGATGCAGTATCGATTCAGTTGGATCACTTGAGCAGCATGGTTGAAAAGGAAACTTTTATTTACATAAGTAGATTTAGCCTGTCTTGCCAGTGCATCACTGTGAAATGCAGCAGGGAACAGCAAAAGGACACTTTCAAATTGTTCCTGTAGTGGACAACTTATGGACTTCTGAAAAACCTGTAATAAAGTTGGATCATCTCAAATCTTTCATCAAAACGTTTCTTCCAATACTGTGCAAAACTATCATCCATGGACTGGTAACTGCACACATTCACAAAATATAAGACTTTGGATCTACTCTTAGGAAGTCAGTTTTCTCAAACTCTTTCAGTTACCAAATGTGTAGTTCCAGAAAGCCTGTTATAGTGGCCTAGAAGATACATGAGAATCCAGAGAAAGTTACTGTATAAAGATAAGAACAAGTTGAAAACGCTTGTAGGAGCAAGATGTTTATAGCTGTGGGATATTTGCTCTGTAGAAACTAGCAAGCTGAGTCGATTTGAGAAAAGTGATAATGTGCATTAGATTTGACTATATATTGGCAACCGCAGTAGTTTATAGAAGTCAAAGTTGAAATTTTATGCCATGTAACAAACTTTCCATCAACATATCAGCAAAATAATTCTAGAGAAGCAAAATAGGGTCATTTTAATTGGATGGTGATCGGCACTTCGGACTACTTGATGACCTCCCAGTACTGTCATATTCATCGAGATGGGGGAAATTTGTTAGATTTCATGGAGTCACTGACTTCTTTTATGTGATACACAATCTTAGTCTCACAATCTTCAAAGCCAAAGGCAGTAATAAAATGTAAAATCAAGCCGAGAAGAACTGTTAAGGATATGCAGTCATGGACTGAAATAAGCACTATACTGCTGTTTTCAAACCCTGCTAATTAACAAACTTGGGCTTTTGCTCAGATCTGTGTAGCACTTAAGTTTCCTCTCAAAATGCATATCTAGCTTTTTGGTTGCTATTTTTACTACCGATCCAACTTATTGAATTTAACATACTCATCCTTGATAAGCTCATCTTATTTGCTTTCAACTTGTGTGGTATGGTATCCTGGTACACAAAACATGGCTGACCTTCTCATCAGTTTACAGATAATTTATTGATCGCCACCAAAATCAGGTGATCATACAACATCTAGAACCACATTACAAATTTATGCAGCCACTTTTATTCATTACAACCACCACACTTGTGTCTGCATTATTTCACTTTATTGGTCAAAAGTAGCAAACATTAGTGCTGCAGCATATAGGTAGTTAATCATCATAAGGACTGCACTTGAGGCTACTTCGGTACTAAAATCAAATTCCACATACTCTTATTTTAATGGTTGTTACATCCCTATCCCTAAACCCCTTTTTTTTTACAATTCTAATACAGAAACTACCTCTGTTATATTTATGAACTAATAATAAAGCACCTACAAACAACAAAAATAATGGGGCACCCACCTACTTTAAGTCATCTGCAGATTATGATTAGTGGGAAGATACACAAGTGTTTCAACAAGACCTTTGGCATAGGCTGACAGGACTACAGAAAGTAGGAGCACATTATTGATAGTGACATCAGAATAATTTTTTCAGATGCATATCTTCCTTGACCTCTTATGAAATTTACCAAACCATATGATTTCTTAAGTAGATTTTTTTTTCTCCACCAGTTCAAATATTTCTATTGATAGCCTAAGCAAGAATATTAGTTCGAATCTTTTAAGCAAAACTCTAATAAATTTCAGGCATATAAATTGTTGTTCTTTCACCAATTGCTCATCAAAGAAATAAATAAATTCAATTTTATGAGGCTACTGTTGTTCCTGCAGAACTTTCCAATAACTTCATCTATGAATTAGTTCCATGAAGATTTGTCTACCAAACACACGCTAGTTCACAATAATTCTGCAATCAGCTAGAGCTTTCCTTGCACAAGCTTCACAGCAAGCAGTGCCAAACCAGGCCTATAAAAGTTCAAGTTTTTAATTGCTAGGCCTTAGCTCCATAACTCCTTGCCTTGTTCATCTTAGATAAAATTAATTCTGAATTATCTGCATAAATTGGCAAGTGGTAAGACATGAATACCCCAAAAATTCATCTTAGCTAAATTGAAACTTAAACATGCCAACTTAAAAACAACTCCAGACACAAAATGCATTAGAATGAATTTACAACTTAATCAACAAGGCACCTTGTTAATTAGACTAGTTTTCAAGTTGATGGTGTCTACTTGAGCATTTGAAGAGGAATGGAATCAGGTGAGCTTTAAGGTTTGGGATCTGATTCCAGTCCATCAACAACTCTACTCTTTCCGAAATCTTTTCATGTTTCAGCAATACCATATAATCCCCATTATGCACACACATTTTTCAATTAATATTCATAGTTTTCTCATCACATGCATCATTGCTAATTTCTTCATACCATTCTCTACTCCAACACAAATTATCATCAATTTCAGTGATATAACAGTAAGATTTGGCTGATGCATAGTAGAACAGTTTCTTTAATTAAAATAGTATCATATTCTTTATAGTGGAATACACCAGTGAGAATATGACACAGATGGAAGAACAGTTTTGAGTGACAAGAAGGCATACAAAGGGTTAACAAAAAAAGCCCATGGGAATAGAAGAACACATGGATCTTGTCTGCCTACTTCGGCCACAGCATCAAAAGTGAGGCAGCTATGGAGGGTAAGAAAACTACCAATATACAAGAGTTTAGTGCCTTCAGCAACTGTGTGGTAACCACTGAGGACCATCTAAACTTGAAACCAACCTCCAAGGATGCAACTGAAAATCTGAGATAACGTGCAGAAGCTTGCGCTGCTAGAAGGAAATGAAACCGCATGCATAGGCTATCTCTAAAATGGACATAAATCCAGGAAGCATCACTGTCAAAATGAGAAAATGCAATCCATGTTGCAAAAGATAGATCAATTTATATGCTACTTACTAATGCACCAAGTAGAAACTTCAAATTAATTATGTTACTCAAATGTAGAAGGTATTCTGATACAAGGAAGCATCCAGAATGTAAGCACACTATTTTTGTTCATTATTGTCAATGACAACTAGTCCTTTTGGATGCACCTGCTAGAAGTGCATGATTGACGCAACACCTCTTTTTCCTTTGAATTCCCCAAAAGCTTTTGCTTATGTATAGGGAAATATAACCAGACATTAGGTTGTAAAAACAGAGACTGGACTTTGTATTAATAAGAAAAATAATTCAAACCAAATATTCCCTAGTTACTATGTAAGACAGCCTCCAATCTCCCAGAACACAAGAACAGATATGATGGTACAAAAATCATCAAGATGGATTAGTGTACAATTTTTCTTTCTCCACCAATTCGATATAAGAAAATTGACAGCTTCCTGTAAACCAGGAAATGCCATGTAACAAATTTTCAACCTTTATTCAAAGTGAATTTTCTTCCCAACATGGAGCCTTGAGGCAGCATATAATCAATTATATTGATCCAGCCATTCAACTAGCATATAACACCCTGAATTAGCATACAACAGCATTCATAATGTTGTTCTACAAGAGAAATAAAGTTTTCCATTGTTAGAGACTAAAGATTCAAAACACACTACAATGCTTTTCACTATTTCATAAAAAAGTTGGACATAACTAGCACTTCACAGATGTATATTTTGTATTAAATTCAAACATAATTAGCTTTTCATAGAGGTTTCCGCTATTAGAAATTAAAGATTCAAAACCACCTAAGGTCGTATACAAGTGGCATACCCTACTACTGGAATATACCGTAAAAGGCAAACACCTCTAACCCAAGAACAAAGAAAAGAAGAGAAACTGCTACATAAATTCCTTACTGATTTGTAGATTGGATTCAATTCCAAGAAAAGATTGTAAACATGTGGAACATACCAAACTGACTACAAGATAAAAATACAAACCACTTTACCTCAGAAAGGAAAACAAAGGCAAAAGAAACAATTCACTGCTTAGGATTCTTCACCTATCACAAAATAGAGCAAAATCACTCTCTGAAGAGACTAGTAATGATTGTTAGTTAACTGAAAACTTGAAATCATTCATGAACGTGCAATACGAATGGTGAATGCGAGTAGATGACTTCCTAACTCATAAAGCAGTGCATGACATATGCAGGCATCAACAAATGAAATATTATGCCACTGCTATTGCTTTTAGACAAAAGGTCTATCTCAAAATCAGTAGAACTCATGGTATAACTAGTGAAATGCATATGGTACAAGGCATGGGTATTGCAAATAAGTAGACCGAAAGGGCTTTCCAAATGATAACATGGAGAAATAGATAAACATGAAATACAACTCAAGCAAGTCATCATTTTAGTGAACCAGGAGAAATTGTAAAAGTTCTTGATGTAGAAGGATACTTTCATTCATCAGAAAGCACAACAAGCCAGTGAGAATATATATATATATATATATCATAGAAACATCAAGAGGTCTTCAAAATACAGGAAATGCTGCCAAGACATTTTATATCTTATTCAAAAGCTTA
Source organism: Metroxylon sagu (assembly GCA_017589505.3). Lineage (NCBI taxonomy): Eukaryota > Viridiplantae > Streptophyta > Magnoliopsida > Arecales > Arecaceae > Metroxylon > Metroxylon sagu. The sequence goes on along the minus strand of JACVBY030000480.1, from coordinate 640,849 downwards.
AATGCATGCTCAGATAACTTAAGAAGATTATCCATACTCAGTACTTTCTAGTGAACAAAATACAATGTAAAAGACCATCAGTGCCATTTTTCTTCATAACTCATGTTGAAAATAAATGCCAACTCACTTTCACCACCGTTCTCTTGGTCTTCCATCCGGAAATATGGGAACACGAACTTTGTCTTCAGTTAAAGTTGCGATATCGTGTGTTTGTGATTTGTTGCTCTCAAAACTTAAATCTTCACCATCATCAAACTCTGGCGGCATATCATCCTCTTCATCACTCCAATCATCTTCATCATCATTATCATCATCCTCATCAAATTCACTGCCTAGTTCATCATTCAAGAAACCATCCACATCAGATGATGGTTCTTCATTTTCCTCTCCACCTCCTTCCACCGCTCCATTATCTTCACCAGCTACTTCAGTCTTCCATGCTTCCCTTCTAGGGAATCGTGGAACAGCAACAAGTGCTCGCAGCTTTTCCTTCAAAAGCAACAACCTGTCCTTGTCAATCAATTGGGAATCACGATAAGCTTCTCGGAGGAACACTGAATCCCTGTCCCCCTTCAATGACACATAGAACATATCCGGGTGCCTAATCAACATCCCCCTCAGTTGTTGTGAGAATCGAAACTCCTCCCTAAAATGTGTTAGATGATCCACCAATGTCCTCTTCTCAAGGGTGAGGCTCAATATCTCATGAACAACCGCACATGCATGCTTTTCCTTATCAGGGGTACCAGACCTCAACTCCGAAAAATCAGAGTAAGGGGATATATAAGGCATGTCTCTAAACTGGCAAATTCTCCTCATTTCTCCCTTTGAAAGATTCAAACCCCTTGGGAGCTTCACCCTTTTGAACTTGGGAGGCCTATCAATGATCAAATTTCTCTCCTCAATCTCTCTGACCTTATTCTCTTCCTCAGCCACCTCTGCTGCTGAAACTGCTAGCTCAGGATCCCAGTGAGTCAGCTCTAGTGCTGGACCACGGTCGGTCGGCACGACCTTGAAGTACTGTGGGTACCTTTCACAAATCGTATTCCTGAACTCCGTCGGAAGGCCAAAATCAGTTTTTAAATGAGCAATCTTCTCTATAAGAATCCGCTTGTTGAGCGACATCATCAGCAATTTCCTCAACTTCAGGACGAGCAACTGTTCCATCTCATTCCTCACCCTCATCTCCTCAAAATAAATCCTTTCCGCTTCCGGCGTCATTCTAAACTTCAACGAGTAGACACCTTCCTCCACGATCTCGAAAACAGCCGGAAAACGCTTCAAGAGCGCAATGAACCGCCGCTTTCGGGTGAGACCGAGGTCTCTCCTAAATCGGCCGAGGTCTCTAAGGTTCATTACCCTATCAGGCTGCTTGACAAGAATGTTCCTGATCTTCAGAATCAGCTTCAGCTTCTTGTCCCGTTGGATCACGGTATCAAAAGGCATCTCCTTTCTCCTCTTGACGACGGCTGCTACTACGGGAGTAAAGGGCAAAGGATTCTTCGTTTGGCCTAATCCTAGCATGTTCTCATGAAAGACGAGACTTTTACCAAAAAAGGAGGAATTTTGAGGTGAGAGGAGGGGAAAGGAGAGGTGGGCTCTAGGGGAAACGGCGGGCTTGCGGTGATATGAGTGAGAAGAGGACGCGTGGGAGAGGAAGAAAGGGGAGGTTCTTGTGGAGGAAAGGAGCAGTTTTGAGTCCATGAGGACAGCTGTTATTCAGAAAAAATAGATTTGATCGAGAGAAAAGAAAATTCTTTCTACGCTATAGATTACAACAAGTGATTTACAGGAACCGATTCAGAGAATGGAGGAGGAGAAACGTACCGAGATGAGAAGAAGGGTTCTTCGAGAATGGCGTTTGGGGGATGGCGATGTGGCTGGTGGAGAGGGAGCAGAGAGGGGAGGGTTCTGGCTCTGGGAGCAAAAACCCTGGGGATATTTTTAGCCCGCTCGATCTCCTCTAATCCAACGGGGATGAGATAGAGATTCGAACCGGTTCGAGAGAGGAGGAGCCAGGATCGACTCGAATCGAGGGATGGAATTGGAAGTTAAGGACCCCCCCCCCCCCCCCACATTTAACCGGATTCCGCCCGGTTTTCGTTTGTTCGGGAACGAACCCGGGTCCACCATTTTTCACAACTTCTCCCAATATATTAGATTTGGCCCTACTACACACTAATATATTCTCTCATATAGGTTAGCTTTTATTGTAGTAATTTTAAGAACGAACCAAGAACACGGCTCGAACTTAATATAAAATTAATAGATTTAAATTAAGCATAAATAAATTAAAATTAAAATTAGATTAATTCGTTAAATATAATTAATAAAATAAGTCGATTATGAATTGACCCACTAATCCAAAATTAACCTGTAATTAGCTTGATTATTAAATCGATCAATTTATGTAATCCGGTCTATTTATCTAAGTTAATATCATCTTTTAATTAATTATTATTTTATAATAATGATTATATGCTTATATTATTTTTTTAAAATAAAAAAAATTTGTTTATGTTTTATTTATGATTTTTAATATATAATTACTTTATAAATGAATTTATATTAAATATGTTACACAAATTATATGAATTACATAAATTTTATACAGGCTATACGATTACATAAATTATACAAATCATATATGATTCATATGGATTACATAGGTTATATAAATTATATAGATTAAATGGGTTACACAAGTTGCATCATGTAACCTATGTAATACAAAGGTCAAATTCGAATTTAGGTTTCTAACTCAATTAACAATTAGATTAAATTCAAATTGATCCATTTTAACATTATACTTTGAAGTTTAGACAATTCATTGATGCGATTTATCACCTCTACTTTTAAATTAGTTTTAAAATTTTTAAATAATCCATGGACTAATTTATCTTTAATTGTAAATTCTTCTTTAATTTTTAACTTAGCTTTTACCTACTGAGAGCTAAATTAAACTTTTGAAAATATAGGCATAGGAATCCTTCTACGGATAAAATAGTAATAAAATATTGTAATGTTGCATTTGCTTTTTTTTTCTTTCTTTTTTAAAAAAAAGAAAAAGATGATATCAAGGCTGCAAAGTATATGCTAAAAGAGGGTGCCAAAAAGGACGAAAGAAACTATGCTTTAAATAATATTTATTTATAAACTATTTGTAAAAGTAATATGTGAAAGCAATTATTTTTAATAATAATAATGGGAATGTCACGTAGGTTCATCATATAAATGATTTTAAAATCATCTGGTAGATGATTTATGGCTATACTATGCTCTCCTCCATTCTGAAAATTGGATCAATAGAATTTTATTTTGAAATTGTCTATTGAGCCAAAATCATCTCTGTAACCGACAATTTTAAGCTAAAACCAATTTTTTACTTCTTTAAAATTTTTTTTTAATGCTCTTACTTCACCATTAAACTCATTCTCTTCCATAGGCAACTTCAACTTCAAGGCAACCAAATTATTTTATACAAAAATTATCTGCTAAAGAGACAATTTTAAAAACATTTCTTCGATAGTACATTTCATGATCTAACTAAATGCAATCTATTTTTAATGCTTAGCTATATGGCCTTCTCCTATATAGCTATAAATTGTCTGTCAAACAAATAATTTCAACCTATGATGTGATAAAAAAAATAAAATAAAATGCCCAGTTAGCATCCCAATATTGCTCTCAGAAATAATTTTTTTCTCATATTATTTACAAAAATAATTTATACATGAATATTACTTAAAGCAATAATCCAAAACTAGATTGGATGATAAGGCCACCGAGCAAGCAGTTGTTTATGCCTCATGAAGGCCAGAACAACTGCAGGAAATCCTATCCTTTTAGATTGGTTAACAACAACGACTAGTTGATTTGGCACTACATTTCCAAGTTGTTTCATCATAAAATTTGTTTACAGTGTTGCTAAGAAATTTTTTTGGCAAAAGCAGCAACCAAACCTGTGATGATAAAAGTAAGGCTAGCAATAATTTGATAAAATGAGAGTTACGACGAAAACATCGTATTATAAGAAGAAAAGATTGTGATGCTTTAAATTTAGTTTTATATTGAATAAAAAAAAGTATCATGTACTTAAATCTTAAATTCATTTTTTGCTCATTAATTTTCATTCAGAGTTTTTGAATCATATGATTTTAATTCGTTAATTGATGATTAATTGGGTCAATCGACGTTAGAGGAATGATAACACTTTTTGGGAGCATTGCTTCTCTAAAAGTTAAACGTTTTGTTTTTGCCAACATCGCATCAAACTTATTAGTGGTTCATATAAATTTTAGATTCTCATAGTTAATTATAAAATAGCCCATTCTTTCTATCTGCCTCTCTAACTCGGGCCGGGTTTGGATCCGACCCGTTGCCAGTCTCTAAACGCGAGTCTCGTAAATTCTGCAATAGAGTTTGAGGATTTTGGACGGATCCAGGTTGGCTTCGATGGCTTTTTCATGCGATAACTTCCGCATGGCCTTTCGAAATGCAAGCCCGGCTGACAGATGGCATCGTGTTCGATTTGAACCAAGCAAGGATGGCAAGTAATCACATACGATCAGGTATGCCATCAAATCTTTGTATTTATTTGGAAGCCAAGAATAGCTTATCTACTGCCGCTTTCTCTTCTCCTACGCACTTCTCCTTCTCCTCCTCCTCTTCCTCCTTGTCCTCGTTCTTCTTCTTCTCTCTCTAGAAATGCTCTCGAACCAGGCTGTTTCAGTCTCCTGTCATCCAAAGTGCTCGTTCCCACTAGCAGGCATGTCATTTAAATAGTTGTGTTCTACTCAAATTATTCTTTTATTCTCTTTCTAATCCTGCATTGCCATGCCTTCCTTCTCTCGTTTCTCAATAAAAAATACTGAATGAGGTGGATGCATATTTTGTTATGTAGATGGGACCAGAAGAAGAAGGCCCACAAGTGGTACTCAAGGAAGAGGTAGGAGAGTGAGAGAGACTGATCTTGAGTTATTTTAGGGTAGTATAAAATGCGGTCCAAATTGAAAGCCTAAATTTGGAGATTTTCACCGCTAATAGTATAAAACTGAATGAGATTACTGTACCTTTTTCCGGTCTTGATACTTCTATTCATAAGTTGCAGGTAGGATTTGGAAAGTAGAAAACTTGGAAGTCCAAGGAACAAGGCAAGCAAGTCATCTATTAATTTTATTCCTGTAGAATTGTTCTTTGACCATATGGTCCTGTAAATGTTTGATGCTTGTTTTCTTTGCCATGATTTAATTGATAAGTAGATAATATTAATGATCAATGTGGAATTAAACATGATTATAGTTCTATAGGACTGCCCACAATTGGGTGGGGTTTGGGTCATGGAAGCATGATCCAGAGTTCATCAGTCTAAATCTTGAACCGACCCTGATGATATGATTCATAAGGAAATGTGTTAGGTTGGATCTGCTTTTGCTCTCTCTCTCTTGAGTGAATCAGCTTTTGGGTTTAAGAGCAAGGTATGATTATTATCTTGATTGGGATTTGTTTGACTCTTTTATCAGGCTAGTAATCTGATAATTTTTCTCAAGTTTGATAGTTTGGAATTTGGATGGTGTTAATAAATTTTTGATCCATGGGATGCATAGAGCATGCGTGCATTTAATTGCAGAATCAATTTATGGTTAATTTTGCCCCCCCCCCCCCCCCCCCCAAAAAAAAAAAAAAAGAAAAAAGAAAAAAAAAACATTTTAAGAAAAGAGGGGGGAGATCTGTTGGCATAACTATTACCCATGTCCATGTATTTGGGGATGCATCACTAGGGCAATGTCCAACTGAAGTTTTGGATTTATTAAGTCTCTGAAATTAGTGTCACAGAAATTTATATTGGCTCAGCATTCTCTTTCCAGACAAGATAATGGGATTTCACCAATTATATATATATATATAAAGCAACAAGGTATGATATAAAGCACAAATGAATTGCAGTTAGGCATAGTTTGCAAATTAGTGATGGCATCTTGGTGCCATTGCTTGGTCATGGCATTTACAAGGTACCGATCAAGGCAAAATTAAGATCATAAATTGATCTCTCACAAAAGCACCTGGTCGCTCTACTTAAAGCACAAGAGCAAGAAATGGTTGCACTTAGATCAGCATGGCTTTTGGTTAATGAACACAATGTCCTTCCATGGTAGAAGCTCTGATCATCCCTCTAATGGTATTCTTAAGTACAGTTTAAGTTCAAGTTTTCATCAGAAGAACACAAGCCTAGGGCAATCTTAAGTTACAATGCTCCGTGACAATCGAATTTAAGTCCTTTGCCACTGCCTGTAAGTTAATCTGTATCACCGACCAAGAAGAGGTTCCTATGCTCTTCTATTCTTCATTCAAGACTTGGTAAGGTTTTCTTTGTTTACTTCTTGCCCTTAAGCTTCAAATTTCTATGCATGATTGTTGCACTGCTTTATACCTTTTCTCATGAATGGTTCCAATCATACGCAGTGAATAACATAATATACCTCTTACAGTCTCAAAATGGCTTGCTCTTAGACAAAATGTATGGATATCTCACTTATTTGACTACAGTTTTAGCACAGAAATGTTGTTTATTTTTGCATAGTTGTGTGATATGCTGGTCGCTGATTCCATATAGGACTTGAAGTTTGTTGATTGTGAATTTAGGTGATGTAACATGTTCTTAGCTCTTCAGGAAACTTTAAAGCCTATATATCTGAGAAATAATTTGGCGAAGGATGAAGATGCTTAAAGTTCAACATGGAATAAAAACTATATGTTTAAATTTTGTTTGTCTACTCTTTTTTTAATGCACCATCATCTGATCACTTATAATATTATGAAACAAGAATGCTACAATTTACTTAAACACAAAACAGGCGCGGGGGTTGGATGGGGTTGGTTTGGTTGAAGTCCTCTAAATTGAAGGAATTTGAGTTAGTTCAATCCAAACTCCACATTATATTTGTTAAGTTCAAATTATAGGGTGCTTAATCATGTATTGTTGCCTTCTTATTCTTGTAAATTTAAATTAATTATGGATTGATGCTAGAGCCCTTTATCTTGTCACATGTTACACTGCATAAGACTGGCTTGCTCCTTTTAGCTACTCCTTGTGTTACAATTTCATTTAATGACTTATACCAGCTCAAAGAGACCTTATTGGTCTTGCATATCTTATGTCATCCTACTGGATGAGTATTCACATTTGTACATCTTTTACGACATTTCAAGTAGCAGTGCTTCAATGTAATTGTACTAAACAGATTTTATGACAAATGGCCTTTCAGATGTAAATCCCAAAAATTCACAGCTATATTCTATGATATAAAACATACAGAGAGGCCACCTATCCATTACAGACTACTTACAAAAGGTTGTATTTCTGCTGCTTTTGAGCATGCAAATGAACTGGAACCAACAGCTAATCAGTCAGAAGGTCTATGGGCTGTTGTTTCTAAGAAGTTAAATGCTTTCTATCAGTTTTCTCGTCCCCACACAGTAATAGGCACTGTAAGTTATAGTCATTTTCTTTTCTTTATTACTGTCATGTGAATTACTGATTAACATCTCAAGAGGCAGTAAAAATATTAATTTTTGGATCATCAGATCATAGGTATAGTATCGATCTCTCTTCTTCCAGTACAGAGTATTGCTGATCTTTCTCCAACATATTTGATGGGACTATTGAAGGTAACATAAAACATGTAATGAAGTTCATCAACAGCAAAGGAACCTGATCTCTTTCTTTTCTTACTTTTCTTGTCTTATATGTCATTTCAGACATTGGTTCCAGCTATATGCATGAACATCTATATTGTAGGTCTGAACCAGCTGTTTGACATAGAAATAGATAAGGTTTGTAACTTATTTTTCACGATATATATTCCAGTCATTTCAGAGTTACCGTATCCTCTTTCATTATTTATGGCGCAACTGATGGATCTAGCACTGTGTCCATTATTATGATTTACTATTCTGTTCAATATAATACAAATATTGCATCAAGATTACTTTTTAATGGGAACTATGTGCTTTTTCACAGGTTAATAAACCTACGCTTCCACTTGCTTCAGGAGAGTTCTCTTTGGGAACTGGAGCAGTGCTAGTAATTGCCTTTGCTATCATGGTATATATTTCTAACACACTCCCTTCTATTTTTTTCCCCACTTTTTGAGGAGTAGAAGCTGTAGGGTTGAAGTTGTATCGGATGGTAATACACTAGCATAATCGCTTGAAGTTTTATCAGATAATCATATGCCACCTTAAATTATTGTCGTGGATTTTGGTGCATTCCTCTCCTCGGTGGCAGAACTTAATTTAGCTTTTGGATATGACATCATTTCTAATCCATTACTTTTTCAACAGAGCTTTACCATGGGATGGAAATCGAAGTCCCCTCCCCTATTAAGTGCCTTACTCATCAGCTGTTTTCTTGGAAGTGCATATTCTATCAATGTAAGACCTCGCACTCTGGTTTAATAAATCAACTAAAAGCTTCACCAAATGGGAAAAAAATCTCCTTACTGCCAAAGATTTATAGATGGCTTCAGGATTCATGAACCTCAAATTGATAGTACCTAAAACTTATGTATACACATGTCCACTTTATCTTCTGTTGCAAGATAAATTTTCGGCATTGGTTTTATTTCTTTTTTTCCCTTAAAATCTTTGTGATACCCTAAATTTAGTCCCACATTGGATGAGAAAGAAATATGTTATGTGCTTATAACTCAAGTCCACTTGCTACCCATTAACTTCCCCTCGAGTTTTTGAGCCACGTGGTTTCAATCCGCTAATGGAGTTAATTGGACCAGCAGGTGGGCTTGGGGCCTTACAAAAGGTATCAGAGCCGATCCGAATGTGTGAAAGTTGATGGGCATGAGGAAAGGGCTACCCATGGGACGGTGGTGGAGTCCCGTCATGGCATGGAGCCACCCTTGCAACACCAATGACCCGACTAAGGATAGATTCTAGCTAGCTTATGGCGTGCGACGAGGATGTCGCATTATAAGGTGAGAAAATTGTGATACTCCAAATTTAGTCCCACATTGAATGGGAAAGAAATGTGTTATGTGCTTATAACTCAAGTCCACTTGCTACCCATTAACTTTCATTCGAGTTTTTGGGCCACGTGATTTCGATCCGCTAATGAAGTTAATTGGGTCAGGATGGACTTGGGGCGTTACAGTCTTCTATGTAGTTGTCAAAAAAGATGAAAGGTCACAAGTATTTGATGCAAAAAAGATATTAGGTACAACTGAATCATGTAGTATGGTAGCCCTTATGCTAGTAGGATAAGTTTCTGTGATTTCTTTACTGGCTCCTTCTTGGCTTTTTATATAATTGATAAAGTGGTCGGTTTATTTCCATTTTAAAAGGTTCCTTTAATATTTAAAGTTTAGTTTGACATTAAGAAGTCAGTTGCTTGGCAATATTCTTACATGCCTAAATTAAAGAACCATTCCACACACATATGAACATAATATTAAGAAAAGAATGCAATTATTGTATCATTTGTTGGCATCATTTATCCATCTATCCATTCTCATACACAAATAACTATGCATATAATGTATATGCACACATAAATGAGTCCTGCCATCCATCATGGGCTTTGGGGAAGATTAGAAGCATGTAGCTTTATCGCCTTGTGTTGAAATGATGTTTCAATGTTTCGAACTCGTGAGCTTCGGGTCACAATAGAGCAACCTTATTGTTGCACCGAGGCTCACCTTTAGAGATGCTTATGAAAAATGATGCTATAAAATATGCATGAAACCCCAAACTGTTGAACTAAAATATATAAGGGATAGATAGATAAGAAAGGAATCCTTTTTTTTTTTTCAGATGTTCACTCTTTCTATTTGTTACTAGTGGCTGTAATGAATATATACAGTTGTAACTACACACCACAGTATTTAACAGTATACTTGCTATCTTTTACTGCTTATAATCACCTTATTATAGTTCATGAGCTATTAATATGGCAGATAGTACAAAGAATCCAACAAGAGAAGTTGTCTGCTTTAGTTTTGCAGTTGCTATTTCTGTTGCAAAAGCTTGTAACTGCCACTGCATTATGCTGTGAGGCCCATTTCAACTTCTTATAATTCATACTTCAGCATTCTGTTTATCTTGCTGTTTCAGATTCCCTTGTTCAGATGGAAGCAGAATGCTTTTCTTGCTGCATCTTGCATCCTGTGTGTGAGGGCCATTTTAGTCCAGCTAGCATTTTTCATTCACATGCAGGTATTAATATAATTATTTCGCATCTCAATATGTGGTATCCATATATGTTATTTTATATAAGATACAACCATATTATGTGTTTAAATTATTTTTTTGATTTATGTAATAATGACCTATATTGTATTTGACAGAGATATGTATTAGGAAGACCAATGGTCTTAACAAAGTCGGTGATATTTGCGACAGCTTTCATGTGTTTCTTCTCAGCTGTTATTGCTCTGTTCAAGGTAAGGTGCTGGACCATTCCATGCTTCAAAAAGTAATGAATGTACATAATGTGTTTTCTATCATTTGATATTTGGAAATAAGCGTATCAAGTTCACTTCCTTGAGTTCAAGTGGTTCTCACAGTTGGTTAAAGCAGTGAATACTACACTTTTTAGGAATAAAATCAAGATTATGATCAGTTATCACTTTGATTGGAACTATTTGTATTGAATACTACTTCAGATAGATGACATGAGAAAAAAAAAAAAAAATCTATAGCAGCATATGTAGCTATTAAATTGAAAGAGTGATAATACCTATAATGCAAAATAAGGAGAGACATGGAGAAAAATAATTTAATTAGAAGAGAGATAAAATAAATGTTCAAAGGGCAGAACTTTATATAAGGTAATGAATGTTGAGGGATAGTCGCACATCAGAAGTGGCAGGGACTAGGGACCCTTGTATTGCTCAAGTATTCATGGGCCTGTCCACCTATCACAACTCAAGTTTTTGGGTCAAGACTTTACCATGGTATCAGAGCTCACAATCCCTCTTACCTTATGATAAGGAAAAAAATCCCTAATTCACAAGGACCAGATAATATTAAAATCAAAGTGGTTCTCTTTATCAAACTTCACCTTTTTCACTCTTCTCAACTCTTACCTAGAGTATCAAAACCTTGGAGGGCTATTCCTGAATGATTTAGCATAGTTTATATGTCAGAAGATAAATTTCTATGCTCACCATCTCATCATCTAGATTCATTTCAAGGTCTGAACTCCGACTAATGTTGTCCTTTTTATTGTTTGAAAAATGAAAATTTCCCAATTAGTTACCATATGTGACACTGAAAAAAAAACTGAGAATATAGATCATCAGACCATTTTAATATCTGTTGCACACTAAAATGACCTTTGGCAGGATATACCTGATGTTGAAGGAGACAGGTATTTTGGCATCCAGTCCTTCTGTGTTCGCCTGGGCCAAGAAAAAGTGAGTGGAAACATCCCTCATATCCTTTGTTAACCTTATTAAGGATTTTACACATACTGGACATTGAACTGAGGTACTAATGTTTCTAAATCCAGGTGTTTTGGTTTTGCATCAAATTATTGTTAACTGCATATGCTACAGCCATCTTGGTGGGAGCTTCTACATCAAACATATATGAGAAGATTGTAACTGTGGGTCATCTATTTCCTTGAGGAATGCTGGCTTGCTCTTAGAGGCAGATGAATATAAAATGCTGAAATTATTGCAAATAGTTTTAAATAGTTCTGCTTCTTTATTATGATGCTTTATCAAAACTGAATCTTTTTCTGAGTATAGGTGCTCGGCCATGGCTTATTAGCTTCCATTCTTTGGTTTCGGGCACAATCCATTGATCTTCAGAATAAGGCATCCATAACATCATTCTACATGTTCATTTGGAAGGTAAATAATTTAAGTTGTTCCAATGAAATGTTTTTATTATAATAGTTGCACGAATAAACAGCCATTATGCCAACAGCTGCTGGCTTAGCTGGTTAGCACTCTCTGAATGAGAGGTCTCAGGCTTATATTTGAGTGGTGGAAGATAACCACTGTGTTCTCACAGAGAGAGAGAGAGAGAGAGAGACAGAGAGAGTTATTATTCTAACAGATATGTTACTTATTACTAGGATATCTAAATATTACAAGTATGATTAGCAGAATGGATCGTTACTGAGGAGAAAGCTTTCAAGATTGAGTCTCCTTTTTGGAGCAAATGTTCCAAGGATAACAAAAGAATGATATTCTATTATGCTATCATATGAACAACAAAGAATTTTAAATTGTGTAGCTCCTTGACTAGTGATCGCTGGTAAACCCTCTACAAAATTCACAGACAAAGAAATGCTAGATAGAGTGCAATTTGTTTGACGAGTGTCATAAAACTATTATTTTCCTACAAACAATTATATAAGTGATATAATTAGGGTAAAAATACTGTTGCATTTGATAAGATCAAAACTGGGACAAAGAGGAGATACAACTGAGTTTTAACAACCATATGTGCAGCGAGCCAGACCCCTAAAACTAAGCCTGCTTATGTTGTTTCCCAGAAAAATCAACTAACTTGCAACTTGAAAATTTTGCAACTTTGCAGCCACATGGCCAAGAACATCTTGGAGATAATTTTGAAACTAATTATCTAAGGAAGCTTTATGCTTGATTTCTATTCGCTGCCTATTGTATGATAAGAAGCCTACCAAACATCTTGGCTTTTGCTATTAGATTGCGTGCTAATGGCTTTTGCCACTTTGCTTCTGCAGCTATTTTATGCTGAGTATTTCCTTATTCCTTTTGTGCATTGAGTGTAATGGAGAAGTTCAGCGTATGTTTGGTGATGGAGTCCGAGGATTATCAATGTCAAAGAACTAGTTTCTCCAAGTGGGAATAAGGAAAGTTTATGTTTGCATATATTATATTGCAGCTGTTCAAGCCATTAAGACTACTAGCATGCTTTGCAACAAGCAGAAAACCTTCAAAACGGTGAGTTTCACAAAATTATAATACCTTAAGTCTTGTCATCAGCAGGGACTTTTGGAAATTCTCCAAGACAAGTTTGTAACTGGCTTCTATCATTTACAGATATTTTATGTGCTGCGAATCTATTGTCATGATCATCAACTCTTTCTTTAATTTTGCCTCTCCAATGTGCTTTTATTATTAACTTTTGACATTAAGGATACTTAGGACAAGACTTTTCAGCAATCAGTAAACAGACAGTTTAATGTTTTTAAAATTTTGTTCATTGCGCCAGAAAAGTATTGGGTAACTTATGAATATCTGTGTGTGTGTGTGTGTGTGTGTGTATGTTTGTGTGTGTGCATACGCGCCTTTCTTTTGTTACAAAAATGAGGCTACTGTAAGATGCTAACACAGGTTTTATAAATACTGTAATGGATGATCAGAAAATCAGCACAGCTTCTACTTGAGCCATCGATGATTGTTAATGTGGGGATAAATGTTTGTCAAGAGCCCTTCCAGTTGCTTTCAGATATTGAACTTTTGAATTATCTGCTTTCCTTAGCCGTAGCCTTGATAGCTTCCAAGCTCATATTCAGTAAAAGATTCCCTCTTTCATGGTTTATTCTTCATAGTTCTTCGAGATCTTAGCTATCAAAGAACAGCCATTGTTTTGTTGATATACCATGCATGTTTTTCTTCACCTTTTCCCTTCAAATGATGACCATGTTTGTGAGCTGACATCTCCAACAGTGCAAAGGCTCTTTGAAGTGTATATGAATACTGAAACATATGTCCATGTTCTTGAGCTAATATTTTAATACCGCAGGCTTTGCCATTTTCCTTTTCATATTTTTGGACCAAACTGGCATGTTCATAACACTAAGGCAGTTTTTGTTGCAAGAAGAAAGCAGCTGATTTCAAGAAAGTTGCCAAACAATTTTTAGAGGACAGGCATCGGCCAAACTAGCTTATACCAAACAAAACTACTCCAAGTGAAAGCTGTAATGAGTTATTTCTATCATAAACCCATGATCAAACCTTCCTGTATTTTAATTTCATAGACTAAATTATCCTCAACCAGATGTTGTTTTAGAATAATCTAGCTAAACAAGAATGGCAATAAATTATTTTATGGCACATGACTTTTCCCATTCGAATCTTTCTGAAACCAAACACTGCCTCGATGTTGTATACATGACTGAATTGGATGGATGATGCAACAATAACATTGGTAAATATCGCTTTTATCTGGTCTAGCAAAGTTATTTTGTGATTGTACTGGATATTTAAATTTGATTTTTGAGTTTTATCTTCTCGAAGATTTAGTAGTTATGACCTTTAATGGTTATTTCTTTGCATCTTATAGAAAATATGATTTAAAATCAAGTTAAATGAAGAAAAAGAATTCACATAAGCAATCCCAATTAATTTGGGATTAAGACTTTATTATTATTTTTATTATTAATGATGACTTTTAATAGTCGATTTGGATTCTAGTTGAAAAACTTTTTGATAAATTTATATAAACACACCACTGTCCTAAAGTCAAACTTGCTAAGGTCATTTAAATATCTGGTGGAGGATTATTGGATTGGAATTTTGACTAGAGGGGGAAGAAGGGATTAACAGATGTGATATTGGTTAAGAGGAGGGCAGGATTGAGATAGGATGAACTCGATCTTGCGGATAAAGAGAGAATTAAATTTTAATATCTTTTCTTTGATGAGAGGAACATGGACAAAATCGATGGATCTAAAGTTTAGGCTAATGTTCAAGCTACTGATTAGCTAAATTGAAACTAAATTATAGATACTAAATCTAAAGACAAATCCAATTTGAATATGTACATACGTACTTGATAATATACTTATATAGTAATTAAATATTTGAAGTATGGGTTATTATTTAGCATTTGATAGACTAATTTGGTGTCTTGAACTAAAGGTGAGGTGAAAAGAAATAAAAGTAAAATTAAGGGAGAGCACAAAGTTTACCACTAATTCCTCATTTATTACATCAGTGACTTGGCATCATATTTTTTTGCATTTTCCATCACATGTGATGTGAAAATGTAATCATCACAGGATTGATGAAGCCCCTTGCCAAGTCACAACTTTGTGTAATCCAAAATATAAAGTTGTCAAATGCCTAATTCTGAGTGCTAGCAATATTTTTATCTCCAGGATCTAGGATTTTCTAAGATGCTGTAAATCTTATATTTTTAGATATGCTCAAAAAGGAAATTAAAATAGAAATCATCTTCTAGCTAGCTTAAGGGAATGATGAGATAAACTTAAACATGTTAATATGAAAAAAATGCACACGTTTATGTATTATGCATGTAGAAGAGAATAGATTGCTACAACTGTCTCATCTTTTACTGAATAATTATCACATTTTTTATCTAGCAGGCAATGTATTTCAAATTTTAACCTAGCCTCCTCTTACCACTCTCATATAAAGAAAAGAGTAGAATTCATGTACGGTGGTTGCCAAAGTTTGGGTGAGTCATGGAGATGGACACAATTAAAATGATCACGCATGATATTTTTTTTTTTATTTAAATAAAGTTATATATAAAAAAAAAGTTGGCAACATGTAAGTTATCTATAAATTAATTTACGTTAAAAAAAGAAACCAAAGTTTGACTTATGCTGTTCTAATGCGGGCTAAAATGTGGCTGCCATTTTTATGGCCTCACCTTTTAGGCCATTATTTGTTCATTTTTTTAAATATGTAATGCCCTAAAAATAGTTTTACATTAGATGAAAAAAAAGATTTAAGTGCTTATAACTCAAGTTTATCTGTTACCGATTAACTTTTCTTCAAGCTTTTAAGACCATATGATTTCAGTCTATTAATAGTTTAATTGGATCAGCGCGTGGGCTTACTTCCACTCGAGT
Organism: Metroxylon sagu; assembly: GCA_017589505.3. Classification (NCBI taxonomy): domain Eukaryota; kingdom Viridiplantae; phylum Streptophyta; class Magnoliopsida; order Arecales; family Arecaceae; genus Metroxylon; species Metroxylon sagu. The sequence goes on along the minus strand of JACVBY030000480.1, from coordinate 625,017 downwards.
TTTAAGCCCACGTGATTTCAACCTATTAATGGATTAATTAGACTAGCAAGTGGCGATGTTAGTGTGTTTGGTATACCAATATGATAAAAAATTATTTTTTTGTCCTATCCTATGTTTATTGTTCATAATGATAAAATAATATTTTGTTTTATAAAATTACTAATCACCATGGTAAAGAAAGTAATTTATTCTATCAAAATAATTATATTTTATTTTAAATCATGTTCTTTAAATATTTTATTTTCTCAACTCAGCAACATATAATATTCTGCTACTATTTTTTTAAAAAAATATAATTATTAAAATAAAAAATATATATTCATAATTTTATTCAATCCAACTAACATCAAACATAAAATAGAATAATTATTCTAACCGAATTATTATCATATCTTACATTAGATATAAGGTAATATAATTTTATCTTATCCTGTCCTCTCTCTCCTTCTCTCGTCTTATTCGTCCTTTTAATCCTGTTCCCAAACGCAAGCTATGTAAGTCCGAGACGCTTATGCCGGATGATGGGCTGGGTCCATCAAGCCTTTTTGAGCCCATCCCCATCCGACCTGGCGCTCTCGCTAGGTTTTCCAAGCGAGACGCTTCTCCTCCTTCCACCCATAAATAGCGAAGCCCGCATTGCCGGGTTTCTTCGTTCGCTAGGGTTTCCGCCGCTGCCGTCGAGCTCAGAGCCAGCAGCCAAGATGGTTTGTCCCTCCCTTTCCTTCTAGGGTTTCGCCTCCTTCGGGCATATCCCTCTACTAACCTTCTTCTCTTTTTTCTTGTAGCCGTCGCACAAGACCTTTAGGATCAAGAAGAAGCTGGCGAAGAAGATGAGGCAGAACCGCCCCATCCCCCACTGGATCCGCATGAGGACCGACAACACCATCAGGTGCTCATCTTTCTTCTCTACTCGTCTTCTAATTTGATTACTTGATGGTTTTCTTGATCAATCTTGTTCTCCTGTAGCGCTGGTTGTTTTACAGTTTTTTTTTTCCCCTTCTATCGCAGGTACAACGCCAAGCGCAGGCACTGGCGCCGCACGAAGCTAGGATTTTGAGGATGCCCTAGGTTGTGCTCCATCTCTTATGTAGAGATAGGGCTTCTTTGTTGCTTAATTTCGTTTAGTGAGAGACATGTTGATGTGATTTGAAATATTGAACCTTGGATGAGACAGGAGTCTTGTCGAGATGTTAGGATTGGATTTGGATCTGCTTAGTTTTGCTTCCATATTCTGATGCTGAAAATTAATCATCATTGCCTTGAGGAATGATGTTAAATCTTTAAAATTTAGCTAACTTGAGAATTGGATTGATTTTCCGAAGATGTTAACCTGATGTGGTGATTCACGGCATATATTCATTATTTTCTCGCTGCTCATGGATGGGTCCTCTTTATTTTCTCGCTGCTCATGAATGGGTCCTGGATCGGTTAGTAGATATTTGTGGATGCATATGTCGTGCCTATGTCTTGTCTGTTGGCTTATGATTGTTTTGATACTTACTTTAATTCTTACTCATATGTGCTGGTCGTTAATTTTTAATGGCAAAAAAATCATCACTAGGTGTAATCTGTAGAGGGTTGTTTTTTTGTTCAATTAGGTGTCAGATGTCTCTAGGTATTTATATCAGATGCTAATGGTTAGGCTTATATTATATGTGTTGCATAAAGTAAGTACAACACTAGTTTGATAATGTGCGCATGTAGTCATGTGGTGAGGGCCTAGGATGCATACAATGTCATCTAGATTAAATACAAAGTATTATGTGACTGGTGGACCTAATATTGCCTTAGATATCTTCCTATGCTGACTTGTTCATTGGTAATGCTCTAGTCGCTGTCAAGCCTCTGCCAGTTCTTAGTGTATTTTAACTGCCTGCCAATTTATCATGTATTATTGACTATGAGCTTCTTCTATTCATCGAAGTACTCTAGAATGTGTAAAAGAAACATCAAATATTTTAGGATTGTGATATATTACTAAATATATGGAGATTTAGAGTGATATTATATTAAACTATTTATCATTATCTTAGGACTATCAATTTAATAGGTTGGCCAGGAGGAGAAAAGCTTGTCTTGTTTACAAGAAGATGATGGAAGCAAAGAGTATTGGTTTGAGTGGAACCATGCACATCCATTTGGTGGGCAAATCTTTTAAGTTAACACTGAGATTAATAAAAATGTCAAAGTACTGTTTGGATTGTTGAACATGAAGTTGTTAAAGGTGAAATGTTATAGGAGGTAGGATGTGGAAGATGCGCTCTTTAGGTCAATTTGGATAGGAAAAGTAAAGATTTATTAGAGATGTTAAGACAATATAAAAATGGGCTAGATTATGTGAAGTATAGGCAGGCAGCAATTGGTGTTGTCAGAATTTCTTATATACTTAATAGAAAAAAAATTAAAAGATGATCAAAACTTTGAGATTGTGAATTCTCTTTTTGGGAGAAAGTGCATATATTAGTTGCTTTTACAGCTTCAGGCTTTAGGTTTAGGCTACTTTATGAAGTGTGGCATGAGAAAGATAATGGAAGAAAGATAAAGGGGTCCGATAATGGTATACAAGAACTAAACAGTCTTGTTGTTTTATGCCAGCCATTAATTCTTTTTTGGGAAAAAGTGAAGGTTAAGAGAAACATCAATGTCCTGGGTGTTGGAATGTTGGGATACAGTATTGATTACCAAAAGCATGTTTGAGTAAACAAAGGTAAGCTTTTTGATGGATTATCAAGGTTTTTCTTTCCTTGGATAATAAAGAATTAAAATGCCACTCAATTTTCCACTGGTTTACTCAAATTTCAAATGGTTTATCATGCCCTAATAGGATGTTTGGTTGTCAGGTTTTACCAAATGGATTTGTATGAAGTTAAACTGAATTGGTTTTATGAAAACACTTGTTTGGCTGTGTTTTTAATGTAACTGATTTTGTAAATTCAGGCGAGTCATATAACTTGAAAAATGAGTTTCAGGAAAAATGAGCTTTCTCCCTGTTTTTCGTAAGTTTTGTTTTGCACAAAATCAGGTTTTATGGCGCTCTGTTTTAAGAAACGGCTCGGATAACCAACCAGTCTCTCAGTATGTTTCAGACTTTTTTTCTACACATTTCCAGAAATTATTTAGCAACAGATATTTAGGACATGAGTTATTTACCTGTAATATTTTTTTGATTGATCAGATGTGACTTATGGTAAGACAATACTTGAATAGATGCTGATATGAAATTATTTATCAATTAGGGTAATAAAGACATAGATTAGATAAATGACATTGGAGGGAAAGCAATTAAAAATTGAATTCTCAATCAAGATCTATGTACAGAATTTCTTTTCTTTCAATAGAGACTATTCTAACTTAAAAATGAGATCTTAAAGTGACCATGTTTGCTAAGTTGCGTGTATCATGCAACAGAATGGCAAGAAATGATGGTGCTCGTGAGTTAATCACTTTTTTTGGGTGGGGTTCTACTTTTGTGGGTTTTGGAGAACCAGCATAGTAAGAGGCCGTATTGATTGAACTGAAAGTATGTTTGAGTAAGCAATAGTTTGCAGTTTGATAGATCAGTGAACCCTTGTTGGCAATGAAGAAAGAAAAAGCCTCTTAAATATCAGATAATTTATGCAAAACTAATTCATGTTATTTTATAAAAAATGTTTTACAGAAATCGGGTTTTTTTGTATATCTGTTCTAAGGAATCTCACTGATAATCAAACGGCCTCAATGTGTCTTGTTATTATGTCGTTTGATTGATTAGGCGCGACTTACAGTGAATGCCAAATCTAAATGGTGGCTGATATAAAATTGTGCCAATTAGTGAAATGAGGTCAGAGATTATATAACTGACATTTTGGGGAACAGCGCTTGAAAATGGAATCCTTAGATGTGATTTCTGGCCAAGATTTTTTTTCCCCAATAAATCGGGACTTTATTATTATGGTCATCGTGGTGCGTTCTGAACGTTACTTAGCTATCGCAATGCAAGTCTGTTGCCCATATCATTGATCTCCTTCTGCTGGTTGTTGTAGGACTTCTGAACCCAAATTGAGGATACACTACAGCTACAAGGGAATAATTTTTTTTTTTTTTTTTACAAGGGATTTTTTTTTTTTTTTTTTTCTCCAGATAGGGTGGATTTAGTACTGGGAATTATTATACTGTGTCAATGTGTTTGTGGGTGCTCTTTTCCTCGTTTTGGAAGATCAGCTAATTTGTGGTATTCTTTTCTAAGTTTCTTGCACCGCCCCGAATCGGCCGCGCCTCTGCAAGGGGCATGGCAATCTCCTGTTCAACGAGAGAAATTTTTTAAGGGTTAAATGAACACAGTTGACCAGCAGGAATCTTCTTTTTGGGTGGGTGAGTATTCCTTATCTTTGTTTTGGAGCCTGGATCTTTTATGATTGTGGGCTAATCTATGATCTATGCGTTTTCTAAGGTGAATGCTTAAATAAAAGAAAATGTTCTGCTTCATGTCGGGTGAATGGTGAAAAGCGTTGATGAACATTATCGGAGTAGTTTGTCCATTTGTATGCTGCTTTTTTATGCCATTACATGGTGAAGTTCAATCAAAAGAACAGCGCAGCTTGTTTGTTTTTCCTGATATCTTGTGCATTATTTGACCATGAGGTTCAGAGGTATCACTTACGGATCAATCTTGATTTCTCTTGCCGGTGTTATGGAGATTATTCTATATAGAGCGCGAGATACCCAACTAGATTAACCCTAAACGAATCCAATATGGCCTCCCTGATCTCAGTTATGAAGCGAGGAACTAAAAGTACTCGAATGAGAGAATTTTGTTTTGACTGAATCCAGCCAAACTATCAGGCTCGTTGCTGAATCCGGTCAAGCCTTCGAACCACTGCTAATCGCTGTAAAATCTGGGTCAGATCGGGTTATCCTCCCACCCCTGGGTTAAGCCTCGATTTTATTCTTTTGCTTTATGTCAAAAGGTTCGCAGTTACGCTTCGGGCTTCCGCAGAATGAAGCAGCTGCATTTTTGTTTTATTTCTCTTTCACGTTTTCCTCCGCGATTTATGTGAGATTCATCGTTCAAAAGCCCACCTTTTGAACTTTTTTCTCTGCCTGCCAGGAAAATACCGGACATATTTTCCATCATATTTTTCTTTGTAACTGTTCAGCGGGCAAAAAAAAAAAACAAAAAACAAAAAGAGAAGACATGCATGTAATACGGTTTATACTGTTCAAATATTTTTTAGAAATATAAAGGGAATGACTTGAAATAAAGAAATAAAGAAAGTGCAGCTTCTTAATTAGCTTCTAAATTAAGAACATAATTTATCAAATCTTTACGGATGATAAAAGGTCAGGAATGCACAATATTTCCCACATTTTAATCAAAAAAAAAAATCTCATATGCATGGCACGTGGTCGCATATTTTCGCATTACGGGAAGGGAACCTCTTTCGCTTTCTAGTTGACCGTTAGGAGCTCAGCTTATGGGCATACTTCCGACCCGTGGGGATCGGCTCTCATCTCCTCCACACCAACCCCGAACTCCAGGCCTCCACGGTCCACGACGTCACCCGCTTCCGCCGCGCCGAGGCAATGGACCGAGGTGCCTTTGCGCCGAGGCAATGGACCGAGGAGCCAGCAAAGGGAAGATCAAACCAAAGCACGGGCTTCTCTCCTCCTCCTCCTTCTCCTCCTCCTATATACACTGCTCCTCTCTCTTCTCCGCCTTTTTTCTTTTTTCTTTTTCTTTTTTTTTTTTGTTTTACCTTCTAGATCACCACCTTCTCGCTTAAAATGGCTGGCATCTCATTGGAAGAGATCAAAAACGAGAATGTCGATCTTGTCAGTACAGTTTCATCTCTTGCTTATCTTCCAATCTCTCATTGCTTAGATACATCTTTCATAGATTGATCTTTGAATTCTTTGTTTCTCTCCTCTAGGAGCGGATTCCGGTCGACGAAGTCTTCGAGCAGCTGAAATGTTCCAAGGAGGGGCTCAGCACCGCAGAAGGGGAGCAGCGTCTCACGATCTTTGGCCCCAACAAGCTCGAGGAGAAAAAGGTCGACTCCTCAAATCATACTCAATCCGATGCTTTTATATTTAAGAAGGCATAAAAAGGAAGATAAAAGCTCTCTTTTCTTGATCCTCTCTGTAACAGGAGAGCAAAGTCCTCAAATTCTTGGGCTTCATGTGGAATCCACTCTCTTGGGTCATGGAGATTGCTGCCATCATGGCCATCGCTCTTGCCAATGGAGGGGTATGAAGCTCCATCTACACTACTTTGATCTCATTCGTTCAAGGAATTAAAAAAAAAAAAAAAAAAAAGAAACTAAGTTACAAACGCTGGTCATGGATCCACAGGGCCAACCCCCCGACTGGCAAGACTTCCTCGGCATCGTCGTCCTCCTCATCATCAACTCCACCATTAGCTTCATCGAGGAGAACAATGCCGGCAATGCTGCCGCCGCCCTCATGGCTGGCCTTGCCCCCAAGACCAAGGTGAACGATATCACCATCATTACGTATCTTTTACGTGCTTCCATCGCTTAGTTCATGCTATTTAAGACGGGTTATGCCGGCTGAAGGTGTTGAGAGATGGAAGGTGGACGGAGCAAGAGGCAGCGATGCTTGTCCCGGGAGACATCATCAGCATCAAACTCGGCGACATCATCCCGGCGGACGCGCGCCTCCTGGATGGCGATCCGCTCAAGATCGATCAATCGGCTCTCACCGGGGAGTCCCTCCCCGTGACCAAGAGCCCAGGTGACGAGATCTTCTCAGGCTCCACCTGCAAGCAGGGCGAGATCGAGGCTGTCGTCATCGCCACCGGCGTCCACACCTTCTTCGGCAAGGCAGCCCACCTCGTCGACAGCACCAACAACGTTGGCCATTTCCAGAAGGTCTCCAAGACTTAACTTCTTCTTCGATCTCCTTAATTGCATGCATGCAAACTTGATTGGATTCATGCTGCTTTGTTTAGGTTCTCACGGCGATCGGCAACTTCTGCATCTGTTCAATTGGAGTGGGTATGCTGGTGGAGATCATTGTGATGTACCCGATTCAGCACCGGAGGTACCGGAACGGGATTGACAACCTTCTGGTGCTCCTTATCGGTGGGATACCGATTGCCATGCCCACGGTGCTCTCGGTCACGATGGCAATCGGGTCGCACCGGCTATCGGAGCAAGGGGCCATCACCAAGAGGATGACAGCAATTGAGGAGATGGCAGGGATGGACGTGCTGTGTAGCGACAAGACCGGGACTCTCACCCTCAACAAGCTCACCGTAGACAAGACCATGATCGAGGTACAATATTGCATGACTTCACTTTTGACCATAATTAACAGGACTTATTCAATCTAATTGTTACCGTATTTGCATGACTTATTTATCTGTCGTATGTTTTGTATCTCAATACATATCAAAGGTTGAATCTCTGTTTTATATAAAATTCCTTTTTAGATTGCATTAATTACGTAACACCTCATCTTTCTCATCTTTGTCATGCTAATCTCTCACAAAATTTCACGTTCAAAATTTTAATGTAAATGCTCGAATTCTTAAAGCTGAAGATCTTAATCATCTTCACTGCTGCTCTGTTATTGTTGTGTTGCAGATTTTTGTGAAAGACATTGACAGGGATACTGTGGTCCTATATGCCGCAAGGGCTTCCAGGGTTGAAAACCAGGATGCAATTGATGCCTCCATTGTTGGAATGCTCGCTGACCCTAAGGAGGTAAGCCACTGTAATTATCAATCAACATTATTATCATCCATGCTTTCTGCATCAAGTTGGGGTTGGTATAGAGCAAAGATCTCAGCTCAGAAGATCCTGAAAACTGTCTCAAAATGCCCCCAGTCAAGTGCATAGCTATGCTATTATGGTTCAAATTATTTTGTTTCTGGCAGCAATCCCTGCAAGAATTTCAAGCATCACTTATTAGGTTGAGCTTTCCAACCTTCAAGCACTTTTGCCTAAACTTGAGTTCTATGCATGTACACAGGCTCGAGCTGGTATCCAGGAGGTGCATTTCCTGCCCTTCAATCCGGTGGACAAGCGCACAGCAATCACCTACATCGACTCTGCTGGCAAGTGGCACCGGATCAGCAAAGGTGCCCCGGAACAGGTACATCACACTGTGAAACACTTGTTTCATAGTCACGCATCTGGCTGCTATCCTATGGCTCACCATTCCTTATTCCCTTCTTCAGATCATTGAGCTCAGCAGCATGAGAGAGGATGCCAAGAAGAGGGTCCACAACATAATCGACAAGTTTGCCGACCGAGGCCTCCGGTCTCTGGGGGTAGCAAAGCAGGAGGTGCCTGAGGCAAACAAAGAGAGCCCAGGTGGACCATGGCACTTTATCGGCCTCCTCCCCCTGTTTGATCCGCCGAGGCATGACAGTGCAGAGACCATCCGCCGAGCACTTAACCTTGGGGTCAATGTGAAGATGATCACTGGTGACCAACTGGCCATTGCGAAGGAGACTGGAAGAAGGCTTGGCATGGGGACCAACATGTACCCCTCCTCCAGCCTTCTTGCAGAGAAGAAGGATGGCATCACTGGTGGCATCCCCATCGATGAGCTCATCGAGAAGGCCGATGGGTTTGCCGGTGTCTTCCCAGGTAACACCATGCGACAGCAGCGGTAGATTTAGTTAGAAGAACCTTTCAGCAGCGCAGGCTTACAGAACTCGACATCCTTTGGAAATGCAGAGCATAAGTACGAGATTGTGAAGCGGCTGCAGGACCGGAAGCACATCTGCGGCATGACAGGCGATGGCGTGAATGATGCTCCTGCCCTGAAGAAGGCCGACATCGGCATTGCGGTTGCGGATGCCACTGACGCAGCTCGCGGCGCATCTGACATCGTGTTGACGGAGCCTGGTCTCAGTGTGATCGTTAGTGCGGTGCTGACCAGCCGTGCCATCTTCCAGCGGATGAAGAACTACACCATTTATGCCGTCTCGATCACCATTCGCATTGTGCTTGGCTTCCTGCTCCTCGCCCTCATATGGCAGTTCGACTTCTCCCCCTTCATGGTTCTCATCATAGCCATCCTAAATGATGGCACCATAATGACCATCTCCAAGGACCGTGTCAAGCCCTCCCCAGTCCCTGACTCCTGGAAGCTCCGCGAGATCTTCGCCACTGGGATCGTTCTTGGCACCTACCTGGCCCTCATGACGGTGCTCTACTTCTGGATTGCACAAAAGACCGATTTCTTCTCTGTGAGTATTAATTTCCAGCATCTCCCTTTGTATTTATCAACCACCACAAACATTACATGAAACTTAATACTTGCAATTTTTCCCCCACTCAGAATGCCTTCAAAGTGAGGTCGATTAGAGACAGCACTGATGAGCTTACAGCAGCTCTATACCTTCAAGTGAGTATAATAAGCCAGGCTCTCATCTTCGTCACCCGATCAAGGAGCTGGTGCTTTGTCGAGCGCCCTGGTCTCTTGCTTCTTGGTGCTTTTGTAGCTGCACAGTTGGTAAAGCATCCTCACTTCATCCTATGAATTCATTCGCTGCAAATGATAGCAATAACTGTAGAATAGAAACAATGAATGAGCTTTCCTCCAGTGAAGTGGAGTAGGCTTTGTAGATCCTTGTCATTCAATGTTATTAAAGCAATGTGTCCTCTGCTATTGCTAGTTTATCCAAATCCTTGCAGGCTCTCTTATCCCAAGAGAAGGGTTAAAAGGATCAAGATTACCACACCATGGACTAGTTTTTCATTTCCTCTAGCATTCTGACAATGGTATTGTGTTATAATTGATCCCTCAATGATCACACTCATGGCATTCATAGGTGGCTACAGTCATTGCGGTGTATGCAAACTGGGGCTTTGCACGTATCCGTGGGATTGGATGGGGATGGGCAGGAGTGACATGGCTCTACAGCATCATCACCTTCTTACCTCTTGACGTCCTCAAGTTTATTATTCGTTATTCCTTGAGCGGCCAGGCTTGGGACAACCTTTTCCAGAACAAGGTAATCCCTTTTCTCTCTTTTTTTCTTCCATCAATTATGAAAGTATTGTATTGATTCAGGAATCACATCATTAATATCTGTTGCTGATTGAAAATGGACTGATATATCACAGACCGCGTTCACTAGTAAGCCAGATTATGGGAAGGGAGAAAGGGAGGCACAGTGGGCACTAGCTCAGCGAACGCTGCATGGCCTCCACCCACCAGAGAATTCAGGCGGCCTCTTCAATGAGAAGAACAACAACTACAGAGAGTTGTCTGAGATTGCTGAGCAGGCAAAGAGGCGGGCCGAAGTCGCCAGGTAATTCATATGAAGCTTGGAAATACCATGTTGCTTTACAGTTCCCTCAATGCAGATTCTACTGGATTGATTCTAAGGATAATACAATCCGGTATCAGTTATTTATAATGCCTGAAAGTTATTCATAACTATTTGCATTTCATTTTTTTTTTTCAAATAATTCAGAGAGGACATGACATTTGTTCTTATTCATGAAACAACTGAGACTGGTGGCATCATATATCTTTGCCATTTGTCTCTGTCCTACCCGCTATTTTTTATACGCCAGAATTACATCTCTTTTTTTTTTCCTACCTCAACCTCTCAAAAAATTTATTTTTTTAAAAGTCAAATTATGTTCATGGATGTTATATTCCTTGGTGGACCATTGGCATGGGAGATACAAGGGTGAAGTATATAATGCATGAGAAATGCTTTCTTGCAGGCTCAGGGAGCTTCACACACTCAAGGGACATGTCGAGTCGGTAGTGAAACTCAAGGGACTGGACATTGAGACAATCCAACAGCACTATACAGTTTAAGGAAGATTAATTGGATATTAAAAGAGGGGTTGAAAGAGGAGATATTGGTTTTTTGATTAATTTTTCTTTGTATTCCATCAAATTTTGATCTTAGGAAGGAATTCAGAAAGAATGGGATGTAGTAAGCAGCAATTTTGGAAGATGAATAACCAAAGGAATCAATTGGGCTTGACTCACTTCGCATGCTGGAGGTGATCCAAGGCAAAGAAAATGCAAACTTGAAATGCTTTTAATTAGTCTCAAATAACATTGTTTATTCCTTTTATTGATATTATATTTTTTCTTGTACATGGTGTGTATTGGAGAGCTTTTCTTAGTATGTTGATGGTTCCTTCATGCAAACATATTTGAAAGCTTGTTCAAGATTCTTGTCCTCAGTTGTTGCATTTTTATTTTTTATTCTTTTGAGAAGAAAGTTGTTGCAATTCTTTTCCTTTTCCTTTTCCTTTTCCTTTTCCACCCTCATTCTTTCCATTCAGTGGTGGCAGTGACAAGCATAGATCAATAAGGCTATTCATGGCCATCTTAGCCCTGTCTAAACCCACCATGCAGTTCACTTGTGTGTTGGGTATCACAATCCAAATTTGCTACATAGCAAGCAAAATAGTGATTACCATCTCAGATTTGGCAAGCATAAGAATGATCAATCAGTGGACTCCTCTAGCCCTCTTAGTTCATGACAGTAATCTCCTTCACTGAAATCACTGCATCTCTTAGGATGTTTGCTTTATTTAAACCAATATCAGCTCTCCAAGCTAAATCTGAAATAAGACTACAGATTCTGAGTCTGATGCACAACAATAGTCGGATCCATGGGACGGTAGGAAAACTTTCACTATTCATCTCTATATAGAGGCGATGCTCTTAGTGTGATTCCTCTTCTTATATATCTCAACCTACTCGAATGATCAAATTTCTGCCTCTCTTTCACCATCTTTTACATGACTGACCACCAAACTAACGCCAACCCCTTGTGCCTGCCTTTATGTGGTATAATGCTAGCTTCTGGACCTGTTCAGGAGGTAACTTGCATCAAGACTCACCACCTTTTTTTCCATCATTTCACAAAGGTTTTAAACAAAAATTCGGCCTAGAAAGCAAGTTGATGCTTAAATTTTTTTTTTTTTGAATAATTACACTATGAATACATAAATTTATTTAAGATGTTCAATTACTTTTTTTTTAATTGAATATATCAATTTATATAAGTTTCTCAATCAATAACATTTTTTCGACAATTATTAACGATCACTTGATAGACCATATAGCAGTCATCAATGATGTCTTGAGTATAATTTTTTTTTTATTTGAGTATACAAGCTTAAAAACTTTTTTTAATTAAGTATATTGACTTATAAAAATTTTTTAATTAAGTAAAGAGAATATAAGTAGAAGAATTACAAATGTTATCCATTAATACCCTTTTAACATATAGTTCTATGTGCTAGAGCCAGATAACCTTTATAGAATTACTCGACCTTTTGAAGAGGATAAAATTTTTTTATTGAGAAATATATTAATAATGCATCAAAGAGCCTACAACATAAAAAAAAAAAAAGACACGTACTTGAAGTATAATTTTTTCATTAATTTATTTACTATTCGTCAAGCAATTAGAAAGTTACTATTTTATTGCTTAATCCTTTGTATATGATTTTTTTATGCATAAATAGATAATAATATTTTTTCTTTAGATTATTATGTATAGAATTTTATATATGAAAATTTTTGATTGATTAGTTTGTTATGTATTTACGAAAAATATTAGTGAACTGAAATAAGCATACTTAATTAAAAATTTTTAAGGATCGGTATACTCAATTGAAAAACTTTTACTGATATATATTTAATTGAAAAAAAATTACTCAAATTATTATTGATAATCATCATATAGTAATTTATTAACAATATTAAAAAAATATTTGACTAAAAAATATACATAAGTTAGTAAATTTAATTTTAAAAAATAATAATAATAAAATTTAATTAAAATTTTTAAATAAATATTTATTATTATTATTTTCTTTTTTTTTTTTCGAACATTGATATTTGATTCCATGCGCCGCCAACAGCAAAAAGGACTCGAAAGTTTCAATGTGGCGAGTTCTGCATATTCCCGCCATTCTCTATCGCGCCCATCTTCCCACCGCCTCTCGAAAGGACCCCGCGCCCAACCGACGTCGCTCCCCATTCAAGCATTAACCCCCTCTGCCTCTCTCTCTCTCTCGGCCTCGTTCATCCATGGCGTCTAGAGCCCTAAACGACTACGAGCGCCAGAGGCTGGAGAACATCCGCCGGAACGGCGAGATGATGGCCTCCCTCATGCTCCACCGGAAGGCCGCTGACCTCTCTGCCTCCCTCAAGCGCCCCTCCGCCAAAGCCCCTAAACCCTCCCCCGACCGCAAGAAAGCCCGCGCCTCCCTCCAATCCCCCATCGTCATCCGCCGATCTCTCCGCACCCGCGGCCTCCCTCCCGATCAATCCTCCCTACCCCAACCCTCCGACGCTCCCCCATCCCCTCCGGCGTCCGATCCCATCGCCGCCGCCTCCCGGAAGCGCGGACCGCTCCTCGCTCGCCAGGTCTTCGTCGAGGGGCCCGATTCATCCGATCACGCCCTTAGAGACGCGATCTTAGGGGCCTCCGGTAGGCTAAGTTCGGGTCTCGGGAAGGGGGAAGGGCCGTTCGATCCGAGGTCGTCCATGGTGCTAAGGCCGGAGAATGTTGGAAAGGTTCTGTCCGAACGGATACTGACTGTAAAATTCTTCCCCTTTGGATATCGGACGGTGATCGCCGCCGGCAACAAGCTAGGGCATGTCGGGTTTTGGGATGTGGATTATGGGGAAGGGGATGGAGATGGTGTCTATGTTTACGCTCCTCATTCCGCTCCTGTCTCGGGGATTTCGATCCATCCCTTCTCCCCGACAAAGGTATAAAGTCTGTCTTCCCCTCTTAATTTTTCCTCAAGATATAAATATGATATAGATATTTAACAATTCAAGATGCAACGTTTTTATGTTTTGATCAATTAAAGATATATCTTCACTACCTGGAGTCCGAGTTCTCTTCTTATAGATGTGTTCCCCCTTTAAAAGTTATTTACAGTGCACGAGCTGGATAATTTTCTTGCAATATTGCCATGGCAGATGGTTTCACAATTGCGAAATGCTGTCATTACAAGCTGCATATCTTAGATAATAGCAGGAATAAACTAACTGTTGCCGGTTTGCAGGAATTCTGCTTGGTATTAAATTAAGACATTTTGTCCTTCTCTTGAAAGTGAGATTTAATGTTATGAGTTCATTGCCTTGGGAAAAACTTTTGACACGGATTGGAAATCTTTAATTAAAACCTGAAATTAGTCACATCCTCACAATTTGTATACATACCTAATATGCTGCATTGAACAATATTATAGCTTGTATAAAGGGGAAAAGAGGAAGCAAGGAAGTTTAAGATGTACAGGTTTTTGGGAGTGGCACTGATGCGAAATAAGTGGGTTTGGGTTGATCTTAAGTGGATTCGTATTATAAACTTGTCAATACGATTATGACATGAAATAATTGTGTCGTATCTTGGGTTGATCCTTCAACTCAAAAGTGATCTATTTAGGATTCATTTAATTGATAACATATTAAGTGAATCATGTTAAGCGAATCGGATCGTATCTATTCGTATTAAGTAAGTCATATCTATTCATATTGAGTGAGTCATATTGTGTCAATCTAATACTATTTATTTATTAAATGAGTTATGCGAGTCGTGTCGTGTTATCCGTATAATAATTGTGTCATGTTTGTGTTTGAATTGATGCAATTAGCTAATTGTGTTGTATTCGTGTCGATCCATATACTGTTATACTTTAACTTTGACACGACATGAATATGATATGAAAATATGAATTGCCACCCCTATAGGTCTTACATATTAATGAGGTTTCATCGATTGGAATTAAGCAAAGAGATTGGAGTCCTGCTATCGTTTATGCTAGTATTTTCTTTCCAATAGAATGGGACACTAATAATGCAAAAAAAAAAAAGATTTGAAGCGTATGCCTTAATTTTATATTGCAAGCTGAGTCAAAAATATCTTCTTGCATTTTGGTGGCAATTGGTTACATGTTGTGTAACTCCCTCTCTCTCTCTCTCTCTCTCTCTCTCTCTCTCTCTCTCTATCACACACACATGTGCACAATTCAGTATGTAAATCACATTTGTAAAATGAAATGGTTAAATGCTTGTGGCTTCCTGATGCAGGTTTTTACTTGCAGCTATGATGGATTCATCCGTTTGATGGATATTGGGAAGGAAACTTTTAATATGGTCTATTCCAGTGATGCTTCTATTTACTCTATTTGTCCGCCACCTCATGATAATAACTGCTTGTATCTTGGTGAGGGATTGGGGGAGTTAAAAATGTGGGATGAGAGGGTGGGAAAGGTCTCAAGTTCTTGGGACTTGCATGAGCAAAGGATCAATACAATAGATTTTCATCCAGAAAACATGAACTTGGTAGCTACCAGTTCAACTGATGGGATGGCCCGCATATGGGACTTGAGAAGTATCAAGAATGATAGACCAGAAAGCTTGAAGAATGTTCAGCATCACAGGGCTGTTCATTCTGCATATTTCTCGCCCAGTGGAAACTTCCTTGCAACAACAAGGTCAGTGTTTATCCTGCATCGGTTTTGGAAATTGTTAGGATGCTATAAAATCTATAATATATATTTTCAATATGATCATTTCTGGTTGCAGATGGCAAACAATGATATGCCTGATTTGTTTAATATCTCTAGATTTTATTGTTAAATCATAGAATTGCTTATTTGAGACAGAAGTTGAAAATATGCTACCGCATATTTTCCTGTAGCAATTTCCATGCTCAGTTATGACAAATATTTTCTTTTTGTTGCAAATTGCCCTGAGAAAGCACCTATGACATGGATGGCTTTCTTTTGGATCAAATCATAGCTGTGCTAAAGGTATCTTTCGCAATCTACAAAATTATGAATTGCTTGCACATAATTTTAACATGTATTGAAAGTTTTTGACATGACATATTTTTGCTAGGTTGTTGGTGCATGATGGAAGGTTGAGACAAGTCTTGTTAGTTGGATAGATTTTACATGTAATACTATTGCATATAAGTCCTTTATGGTTCTAATGAGAGCAAATACATAATTTTGTAAATATTTGTTGTCCTTGGAGTTTATTCAACATGTGGCTTACTATTCTAGGATACTTCTTCTTTCTTAAGTAATTTGTAGATAACAATTAATTTGTGTATATTAGGATGTCTTCTCTTGGTATTTCTATATTAATTGCAATCTATGCGACACCTGAACATGAAATGCCTAGTTTTAGTTTTCTCTGATAGCTTTTCAAGCCTAGTGGTCAGATTGCCTCATGGAATATCCATCTCTACCATTGGATTGAAGCACCTACTTGTGTCTCACATGATGGTATGTTCTTTAACATGTCCTGATGGACTCTTTACACTTAGAACTTGTTAGTTATCATCCATTTTTTATCAAACTATCAGAGTTCAATCAATGTTCCCAAGTACCTAAGTTTTCAAATTCAATATCTAATTAGGGGTTTTTAATTTATTATTTCACTCTGACATCTGATGGTTAGAAAATGGAGTAGGGAGTCCCTCAAGATTGTTGAACAAGAGGTTGGATCTTTAAGTAAAGGATTAATCGTATTCTCACATGCCTGATTACTTTTGTTCAACCAACCTTTAATAATGTTGACCTCCTTTATCTCATATCTAGAGTAAACAACCTTTTCATCCCTCCATGTAAGCAGCTTTTGTCAACATATTTGTGTTGGGTTAGCACCAAACCCAAATGAACTGCATGTGCATATCTTGTTAGCTTATGTATCATCACCGTGTTTATAAAATGTGGATATAGATTTACATTGGCCATCAACCTATTGCAACCCTCCTCTTTTATTTAGACTTGAGACTCACTATGCTTGGATAAGAGATCACCACCATCCATCTTTTACTCCATGTCGGTAAACCAATCAGATCCACTGTGAATGGAAACTCTTGCATAATTAATCAATCATGGCATCTTGGTATGGTTCTTTAAAGTTTCTGTAATAGTGGTTGTTTCTCATCTTAAAAGGAAGTTAGAGACTTCGCTAACATGAGAGATTGTTGCAAATGCATATTCACAATCAGTTATCATCTATCTTTGTTGCATTACAGGTTGGCCATGCTATAATTGACGCACTTGGTGAGGGAGCATAATTATTGTAGCTATTAGCCTCTTGTCAAGGATGCTTAATATAAATGCTTAGAGTAAGGACTTACATTAAGTTCGTAAATGCAACATAGATATTGCAAACAATATGGTTGTTTGTTAGAGTTGATTTCAAAACAATGGAAGACCTTTTTTTTTTGTCAAGGATGCTTAATAAATGCTTAGAGTAAGGACTTACATTAAGTTCGTAAATGCAACATAAATATTGCAAACAATATGATTGTCTGTTAGAGTTGATTTCAAATCAATAGAAGACCTTTTTTTGTCATAATCAATATCCTTAATGGAAAGCCTAAAGATGTGATCATATCGTAGAGGTTCAGAATATCCTTGAACTCTGTGGGGATCACATGCATGATCTTTCCTTATCCCCTTTCCCCTCTCCTCAAGACATGGGGATGCCCAATAGAATTACCTTGGGTTTGCTAGCATATATAAAGAAGAATGAGATGAGTTGACTGTGTAGGGGCATGTCCACGCTAAATTGGGACACTCCTTTTACTATGTTTGGACATTCCCTGCTAATTCACTTAATATGAGTCATAACTCACGCCACCTATAAACAATTGAGTGGGTTTCCATGTTATAGGTAAATATGGTGTCGGGTGGGTTTTCATGATCCCCCAACTTGATACTTAGATCGTAAGGGGTTTGCATGTAAATTTAGGTCCGTACTCTACCCATCTATCATTTTATTTGGGCTTGGGTTTGTGAGTATTTACAAAACCCACCATATCTACAAGTGGGATTTGAATATGTAAATGTCAACAGCATTTCAGATGCATCTAGTTTGGATTGAGTTTGGATTGTGAGCATGTGAAAAACATACATAAGTAAACATAGAAGCTAATTATAATTGAGAAATGTTTGCACTGTGTATATTGAACTTAATAAATTTAGGAAATGGTCTAAGCCCTTCTATTTTTTGTTAAAATTGGAAGTAAAGGGAGGGGTAAAATTTGCAACCTAATATTATACTTGTGCAGAGTACTTTTGTTAACATGGAATACAAGAATTTCGAAGGACTTTATCAGAAATGCTAAGAGATGAAAGTAACTATGCATCATATTGTTACATAAATAATTTTATGAGATAAAAAAAATAGGTGTAAGTCAGGTCAAGTAAATAATTTTGACACCGTTACTTTGAACTCAAACTTGGACTGGAACCCTCTTATGAGTCATTTTGGACCTATGCCCAATCCATCAAAGAACTTTTTAAGTCCATATCTAATTCAATTTAGTAGAATTTAGGCCTGGAGATCTAAATGATGACCCTAGTTGCTGGTGGACTTTCCAGATAATCAAGCATAGTGTCTCGTACCTGCCCTCCCTACGCAATGATCAGATGTCCGGTGTTCCCTCCACCTACTACCTTGTTATGTTCTCCAAGAATAAGTTAAACCCACTGTAAAATCTAACATATCTTGATGTTCAAGGGTGCTTGCATTTTATCAGGCAAGTGAGATCTCTTTCATGACTTTATATATCTGAAAACACTTTCAAAAGCTTGGAGCTAAGACTTTTATTTAAGCAAGGCTTATTTTTGATGTGGATGATCCAGAGGTTGGGTTTTTTTTGTTCCAATAGCCACCCTCCTCTACTCTATATAGCTAATGGCTACCCATTGGTCTTTATCTCTGGACCTATTTGGTCTTGTATGTAGTTCTGGCATAATCATCAAAACTGTCAATATGTGAAAAAAATAGCTCAAGTCAGGGGATCATTGAATATTCTGAATGATTGAGTCTACATCTTAGCCAAGAGCATATTTAGGGTATGAAATTAAGGTTGTTCAACCATCACTGAGCGACTTGTTTGGGAACAACGGTCACTTCCATATGCTTGTGTAATCTCTAATGCAATAGTTAAGCTAGTAGCACATAGAGGCTTTTATATCATGTCATGCAACTCTTGTAGAGTTAGTCTGCCATCATTGACCTGATGTGCAAACTTGACTTGAAGCTAACTTGAATTAGTAGGTTTAAGTGAGAAGACAGGGTTTGAGTCATAACTAGGTGGACCCAAGTCGAGTGTTTTCAAAGTCGTTGCAGTGCTGCATATGCAAAATGACTCGAGTTGAGTGACTTCTTTGTGAACAATGGTAACTCCCTTTTACTGAATTTTTTTTCCTGATTTTTCCTGAATTTTATGTTGAAATGGTCAACCATCAGAGCTTCTCTCTTGAGGTGAGTCATTTTAGTTCCACATTAGAGGGTTAAATGCAAGTAGGATTGTATCTCATATTCCCCTACTAGTGGACCTTTTTGGATTTGTGGCCTGTATACCACACATGCAGCATGCAGTCCCTTAACTGTCCGTATGCTACAACTACTTTTAAAACACTGGTCCTTGGTCCTATGTTAACACATGAATTATTAGGGTACTTTCAACAATGAGATGGTTGCAGAAGGCTGGATTGACCATGCATGTGGACTTCCTTGAGGAACTCATGGCTTAAGATGTTTAGATGAACTGGCCTATGATGATACCGAGCAGGATGTAAACAGCAGTCATCATCACCATGTGGCTAAGGCTTTCTTGCAGTCTGCTTATCTGTTAGTATATGAAAGTCATGCTACTTGATTGAATTATCAAAGCATGGATGGAACCTTATTTTCTGGGTGGGTGACAGGATGCAACTGTGAGTTCATTGAAAAGCTCAGAGTCACATTATTATGAATGAATATCTAGAAAAAGGTTATAATTTTAATTATTTATTACTTGATCTTAAGCTGCAAGATCGTTAGTTATTACTTGATCTCTTGTTCATGTCACAAATTTATAACTTTAATTTTGTGCATTGGAGCATGGTGGAAGTTTCAAATGAATGTAATCTCCCCCAAGAAATCACACTTAACATTTCTGTCTTCCATTTCTTCCTTTGTTGTTATTGTTTCTCATTGATGTTTTTATGCAGTGTTGATGATAGTGTTGGAATTCTGAGTGGCAACAACTTTGATGATCTCACCCTGATTAGGCATAACAATCAGACTGGTAGATGGTTATCATCATTCAGGTATGGCTATTTATTTACATTGTCAGTGTATTCTCTAAAATTATTGATATGGTTTATATTCCTGGAATTGCTTGTAGGCTTGAACACCAATAAGTGACTTTAGAGCTAACTGAAGACCAGTTCCTGGTAGATTTCGCCAATTTTGATGCTCATTTATTATCATAGGGAACCTGCAGATAGTTCTCAAAATGTCTGTCTTGAACTTCTAGTTTGCAAATACCAAGGACGTCAGAGTGTCATGGTACTAGTGACTTTGAGAGAATTGGTTCATTTTATTTAGGCACTGTTTGGTCAAACCAAATGCATTAATAGTTCTGTGATTATGGTATTATATCTCTTTTATTTATTCCCTTTATACTGATTTTTAATGTATAATTTTAATTAAGGTAAACTTCCAGTGACCTGCCTGGTACCATTAAAGTTGGTTTTGTCATCTTCCTGGCTTTAGTTGCATGCATACATATATGTGTGGCTCATTTTACTCCATGTTATTTCAAAATTCTAAAAGAATGGAAGTCTTCTCAAGTGCAACTATGTCTATAAATTTAAATGAATTGGGTCTAACTGATGATATCAGAGACAGCAAAGTATGGCAGATTCTCAGTCTGTTTGCATTAATGCTTTATATCTTTGTCTTGATCTTTTGTGGAAGCTTTTAAAGTCAGCTTGCAGGCAAGCATGCACTACACACATACTTGCACATGCACTACACACAATACATGCACATGGACATGCGTGCACACATTTTGGTTGGCTGTTGATGATTGAGCTTACAAGGCAGCAGCATTTGTAGAATTTGTTTGACCCTCCTCTCAAGAGCTGAAACTGATTAACTCAGCAGTTTGATATGTTAGCCTTTGTTTCACTCTCTTAAACGCTATTTGTACATCACTACAATAGCTGATGATTTTCTCCTGTTTCAGAGCAATCTGGGGATGGGATGACTCCTATCTGTTTTTAGGCAATATGAAAAGGGCCGTTGATGTTATCTCAACCACAGAGAAAACGACCACACCTCTAGAAAGTGAGCACATGACTTCGATACCCTGCCGGTTTGCTGCACATACATTTAAACAGGGGTTTCTGGCCTGTGCCACTGCTGGTGGTAAGGTATATCTCTGGTCAAAATCTCAAGGATCATAATGCTTATCCGGGCCATATTCAAGCCATAGGTCCAGTGCACTGTTTGTCCTCTCATTTCCAAGATGTAAAATGAAGATGGGTTCAACTGTTAAAAGTGGTGCTGTTTGACCTGATGACTTGTTTGGTAGTTCCAGTAGAAATTTGCTGGAGCATGAGTTGAAAGGCTAATGCATGTTATAACAGCTCTTAGCTTATTATGTTAATGAATGCTTTAGGGTATCAGAAGCTGGTTGGGGAGCGCAACCATTGGGTCTTGGGATTGGACTCAGCTGACAACTTATATTTTCATGAATATAGTCTCTATAATATGGTAACTGGGACATGAGAAAGGCTGTTGTCATATAGCTCCCAATTTTTGGGCTTTATCTGTCAAGGACTGTTGGATTTTGTTAGAAAATGCATTTTGTTGGTAACATGATAGTATTGGTTGTGCATTGATATTCTTGGTTTTAGGGGTGCCTTTTGATATTTTTGATGTTTGGTTACTATCATTAGTGGAATAACCCCAGAAAATAAGTTAGGAGTTATCTTAAGTTTTTTTTAGCTTTTCTTAAAATTCCAATATCCTCTACATTTTTATACGCCTGTTCCTCCCCAGGGTCGTCCGTTGTAAGCTGCATGACATGTTTGCCATTATTTCAAAAAGGTAAATGCACGGATCTTGATTTTTCAGGAATTATAAAACCTTCACTCTATTTTCTCAAAAAGCATCCAACATAATCCCTATGATTAAATTAAAGAATTTTATTTTTTATAAAAAATTTTCTAATATCGTGGAGCTTCATTAGTCTTGTAATGGTTTGAATTATTTGAGTCAATTGCAATCATATTCAGTGGCTAACATCTTCTGGAAATTTTATAGAACAACCGTCTTAACAACTCTGGTAAGCCTCAGCCTCTATGCCCTAAATGAATGCAGTGTAGTTTTTCATGGCCCTCCAATGTAGCCATCTGCTTTTCTGATTGTCTTGACAGGCTGTCCGCTCTAGCTTTTTACTTTGATGGGTCTCCCACTTGATGGGGCAGCTGCCAAAAGAGATCTGCAGACGATGATCAATTAAAATTGAAATAGTGAAAAAAAAAGACCACGATGAATTTGATAGGTACCATGGAAACATGACATTTATCGGAGCATGAAGCTGCCCATACGGTAGCATCACCTAAAAGAGTCATCATTTGAGTACAGCACATGGAATCATCTATATAAAAGAATATTCATGGTGCCTTGACAGCAGCTTCGCCTAGAACAAAATTTGAGTACAGCACATGGAATCATCTATATAAAAGAATATTCATGGTGCCTTGACAGCAGCTTCGCCTAGAACAAAGAATAGGAGACCATCTAAATTATTGACTCACAATGTGGAAGTACGTTTGCATCCACCTTTTTTTTTTTTGCTTGAACGGAGGATATGATATTCTGGTTAAATCATCTTGCAAAGCCATCATCGACTTCTTTTTTTGTAGGACTGCAGGCTGGCGCAAAGGCTAAATATCGACCGCTCCACAATCAGAAAATAGTGCTTCGCAATGAACGCAGAGAGCTCAGTGATACACACTGGCTTTAAGAAAGGGCAATCTGTTGGCAAACTTTTGAGTTGATCGATTCTTTGGGTATCAAATACTCAAGATTAGCTGGTTTCTCCTTTGACGGCATCTATTTCATCAGAAATTTGATAATCATGTTTATTGCAGCGTTTTCCTTGATAATATAATTCTTTTCCTGTTCAACTTTAACCATATTAGTAAGCTTTGAGAAATTCCAGATACTGTCGTGCATAGCAGAACTAGAACGGGACCACCTGGTATCACAAGAAGAGTTCGTAGGCAGCTAGCAACTATTTCACTAGAAATATAATGTTAACCAACATAGGGATGCAATTTTAGTTCAAATATTTGCATTTAACAAGCACCTCAAAGACCAACATTCAAAATTACAATTTTAGTGCACCACGAATGAATACTCTAAAAAGGATCTTTTTTATTGCCCATGAATATCTTGAGAGAAGTCTCAAATTCTGGAAAACTTTGTTCGATTCGAATATACATGAGGTGCAAAACGAGCTACATCTCATCTATCTACGGTTGGCATTATGTACAACAATGATATGGAAACTGGAGCTGAAAAACTGCATGCATGTTTAGCTAGGCCATATGTGTTGGTCATATTTGCCCCCAAGAACAAGGGGAAGAACAAAATGTCTGTAAAAATGACAGTAAATGTTAATAAAAATGGCCCGACTTAGTGCAAATGTACATATCCAAGTTGTTTAAGACACCATAGTGCCCCTTCTGCAGCATGCTCTTGTGCAGCTTTCTTTTGCGGCTTTGCTTCACTAAAACACTCCAGGCGTGTTGGGGTAACTCCTCCAATTTCAACAGTAACCTTGCAAGTGAACCTGCACAGATTCAGATCAGTGGTTGATTGATTATAGAGGCAGTTAGATATATGTTCTAGCACACTGTCAAAAACTGAATCAGGCAGAGAAAATGGATGGAACCCAACACCTTGATGCCCAACAATAAATTTACATCAAATTGACACAGACTGTAGAGGCAGTCAGATAAAATGGAGGAAACCCAGCACCAACGGTGGATGGCAAAACTAAATTTGACATCAATGGCTCTAGAGAATATCATTCCACTGGATCCTGAATTCATATACGTGCACACGCACATGTGCATGCACACAAACATTCATTAACACACTAGCATAAGGATGGAAGCTTCAGAACTTTTGTGATCCTTTTCTTTGCAGGAACTTTTGTGATCCTTTTCTTTGCAGGTTGTCCTTTATGGCTAGGCTTTCTAATTGGAGGGGCATGATTAATAATATCTTCAATGGAATCATAACGCATTTAAGAGAGGAAGAATCCTAATAAATGTTCCTTGAGGAAAAAGGGTGCTTTTGAGGGGGTTTGATTGTGAGAGTTGAGGCTGGGGCTCTCAAGGGAGCTGAGGATCCCATGAACAGGTGAGCGTCTGCATCTAAGACAAGGAGGCAAAAGAAGGTTGATGATGGTGGAAAGGTTCACAAGGGCATCAAGATCAAAGAATTGGGTGACAAGAAAGAAATGAAACATGGGAAGAGTTCTCTTCTTCAAGTGTTCATTAAAGCCATGGTAAAGTGCCAGCTTTCAGTGATAAGGGCAAGCTAACAGTTTAGAGTCAATCTGGCAACGACATCAGCTGTCTGCTGTCTTTGGCAGACATTTTTTGTGGTAAGCTTCCTATCCCTAAGAACGCTGACTTTATTCCCCATGAGCAACTAGATAAAATAAAAGAATCTTCCTAGGATCGGATCTGCTTGATAGATGTAGGGCCAAGTCCTGGTTGTCTCTTCATTAAATTCCTTGGTCGCACTAATCCCATTGAAGAACTTAGAGCTTAGTGGAGTCAAATATGGCCTACTGTAAAGTTGTTCTTTGCCTTCAATATGTACTACAGCAAGGTTCGCAATCTAAATACTGGATCCCATTACTGGTATCACATTAGTATAGTATCAGTATGCTTAATATATGGATCAGTTTAGTGTACAAAGACTTGGTATGCTCTCAGTATAAAGTTATAGTTAGGGATGGCAACAGGGCAGGACGGGGTTGGGGACCCCAAATCCAATCCCTATTCCCGTTAAACAAAATAATCCATTCTCGCCCTGTCTTTCCGCTAAAGAAAATAATCCCCGTCCCTACCCCATCTCCATAAACTGAGATTTTTATATTATTATAATAATATAATATTATAATAATAATAATGCAATGTTATAATGTTATTTTAATATCTTCATAATATG